>JAVQIZ010126903.1:0-27626 GCA_036023535.2 Galaxias brevipinnis | reverse complement strand
ATGGTGACAGTGACTGGACCTTCTACTGGTTCATCATCCACTAACCCTTCCACCTTGGATCACACACACACACACACACACACATACACACACACACACACACACACACACACACACACAAACTTACCTGCATGGTGTCCTTCCCTGACCACAGCCGGGTAGTCTGTCTGGTTAAATTGGGGAGCGTGGTTGTTGATGTCAAGGACAACAATGGTGACAGTGACTGGACCTTCTACTGGTTCATCATCCACTAACCCTTCCACCTTGGATCACACACACACACACACACACACACACACACACACACACACACACACACACACAGGCATAAACACACACACACACACACACGCATAAACACACTCACAGATACATCGGCATACCATGATATTTGTAAACCATAATGCTTTGTTTATACCAATGTATTTTACCTCCACAGTGAATGAGGTGATGTGGTCCCAGTCCAGGGCCTGTTCCAGGTACAGCCATCCCTCCTTGGAGATCCTGATGCTTCCCTCACCCTCCCCACTCAGCCGGAACCCATTCACATCTGGGTTGGCAGCATGAAACTACAGAGAGAGGCAGGTCTGAACAGAGAATACTTTACCTTGCTGAGATGAGCATGTTTCTTTGTGTGTGTGTCTGTGTGAGTACCTGATAGATAGGGTAGGGCACAGGCGTACCCTCTTGCACTTCTAAAATAATTTTTTCCAGTAGTCCCTTCTTTTCCTCCAGACCTTCCCCGGCAGCCTTCAGTGTCAAAACCCAAGGTCAGAGGTCAGGGTGCAAAAGATCGGAGTTCAAACCAAATCTTGCTCTCATACGAAACAGTTATTTATTGACCCACTCGAGAAATGTACAGTGAGGAAATTATTACACTCCACTCCCGAACGAGAGAGCAAAGTCCAAACTGTGTGAGTGCAATTAACATGCGAACGCCATAATAAGTTACCAAAGGCACCACGGTACGTCGTCATGGAACTCTAATTTCCATGACAACGTGCACACATGTCCTTCATCAAGCAGACTTGAAGCTCATTGATATCAATATACTTTTCCGTTGTAAATTCCAATTTCACACGAGCCTAACTTCACTCATTCAGATAGTCACTTTAATGAAACAATGCCTGGAGTCCCCGTGGTGTTTAACAATCGCCCTCCTCACACAACGGGAAATGTCCGTGGACAATATGAGGGTCGTGCTGCGGCCACATGGGGAGAGGGAGTGGGGAGGATGGCTGTACTCACAGTGCCGAGGAGGAGGAGGGGGAGCAGCAGCAGGTGCACTGTGGGAGTCATGATGAGCTTCTATGAGGAGACAGAGAGGAGGAGAGGGAAGAAGAGGAACAGGAGGAAGAGGAGGAGGATTTAGAGGCAGCGTTGACTTGTGCTCTCCATACACAGACAGTAGTTGATAAAGGGGATGCCCCAGGGTGGACAGCGGATAAGGGGTTGGATTTTGTTTTGTAATAGTAACAGTTTGATACTTTTTTTCCATTTACAAAACCAATGTGAATATACAAAGGGATAATAGGACAAATAAGCTACTTCGGGACGGGGTATAGGTTTTTGCATTATTTGATAACCTTAAATCACTTAGCTGGGATAAACTTATCCTTTAGAGATCATCGACAATATCTCACCACTTCATAGAACCACACAGAACAAAGTCACTCATTCCCTACATTCCCTTGGCCTCGCGGCTGGAGTTTATGTAGTATTTGCACTATCACACAATAAATACCATCTGTCTATCGCTGTTACACCACAGACTTTGAGCTGAGGCGTAAGATCTAGAGAAAAATGTCGTTCCCCACCCCACTGCTGTCCGACTGCACACACACACACACACACACAGACATACACAAACATTTACACACACAAACACACTCCCCAGTGAGAAAGTGAAAGTCAGAACTTTAACCATGGTCCATTTTTGTCTCTTTCAAAGGTGTGGTAGGGGGGACTCCCTATGGTGAGGGACACCCCCCACTTCCCATAGGCCACAGAAGACCCCAGAGTCACTCAGAGTTTCAAAGGGCACAAAAAGCCAGAGAACCCTTCATGAAGACCTTACGGTCTAAAATAGCATTATAGGTCAGAGGGGGTTTGTGTGGGTGTATGTGAGTATGTGCGTGTGGATGCGCGCGTGTGTGTGTGTGTGTGAGTGTGTACGTGTGTGTAATTTTGTGAGCGAGAGAGAGACGTTAATTTAAAGGGAAGCGTCCCCGCAGCTGAGAACAATGTCAGTTACTCGTGCAGTAAATAATCTCTGGTCAGTTTATCATTCCAACCCTCCCTAAAATGTATTATGAGGAAGTACAAGGCTAACTGGATAGGCACTTCACAACCATAAACCACATTTAGCCAGCCCTGATGTCAGCACTTAGTTAAAGGGGGTCGTGCGCTTTAACTCCAGGTTGGCTCTGTATCTTCAGTGGTTATTTATCAGTTAAATATTCATCCTTTGCGTTTCTATACGAGTGGCTTTCTCGTAATCCAGAACAAATGGAAGGTGAGCCAAAAATGTGACAAGTATACCGAAGAAATGCAAAGGTGACTTTGAGGTTAACGACCTTTGCTTCACTAGCTTGGCACGCTTTACTTCAGACACAGACACGCACGCACACACACACACACACACACAGACACACATACACACATGCACTAAGACAAATGAATTGCAAATTTTACTTGACAATTGTTCCTTGGCTCTTTGATGATAAGGCAACCATGATATACACATAATGGAATCGCAGTCAGTTACCGGGCCTTTTGAGAGAGACACATAGATTCACAAAAAAAGTAACTGCCACCGCATAGCTGTAAAAAACTCAGAGATCACAGAAAATACAAACAGAGTGATTGGCAGACAAGACCGAGTCATCCAACACAACACTGGCATTTTTTCTAAGTGAGCCCTCAAAGGTTGGACATGGCACTACTCTGACCCCACTGCAGGCCTTTCTCCTCAGCCTAGGTAGGACTGGCTTAGTACAGCTCAGCTGGGTTTCTGTTGTCAGGGACATAAGATCACTTTAAAATAAGATAGAAAAGAACTTCCACAAAGTAGCCTGTCCCAAACTCACAGGGCCTGCCAAAGTCAAGTCAAGATCACGGCACGCCCAAGCTCACGGTCATTGCTCCAAACACACACAGACAGACCAAGTGGCAGTAACCAAGTGATGCTGCCTTCAGCGTTATGCCTCAGCTATACTACAATAGCAAACAAAACTTTCTGTCCGAAATTATAAAGTTGAGAATCGGAGATTACAGACATACCTTGAATGAGAAGTCCCGTGTGTCTCCTTGGACTACAGAATGATTCCAGTGGTCCCATCCTGGCTAGTCAAACGTTAACCAAGACATAACCTCAAATGTTTTATTGAACCTAATGATTGTCTAATCAGCCTGCCCCTTCACCATCTCAGCCAATGGGTAGCCAGCTCCGAGACACGGCCAGAATGAGAGGAGGAGATAGAAATATACCAATTGAACATATTGAACATCAAGAAATAAGCAATGGACAGCTTATTGATACGTTATCGTAAAGGAGAACACAGCGTCGGGTATAGATGCAGATGCAGAAACTATTGTTCAAAAGTACTATATAGACAGCATTTGTGAAGAAATGCCACAGGAAATCTTCAAACAATGGTTGGAACATGTCCAAAGTGTTAAAGAGAAGACTGTACAATCAGTGAAAGGCAAGGGGAAGGGGGGCGCGGCGGATTTCTCAAGGCTTCCAGACCGCTAAAGACTGGAAAGTTCTGTAGCAGACTTTGACCTTTGAACCCCGGCCCTTCTTCCTGTCTTGGCTGTTCCATTACTAGGTGTGTCTGATAAGGACATGGGTGCACACAGTGGAGCATACAGCACAGAGATGTTGACAGACGTTGAAGTGTCGATAGGAACATGGAGGAATAATATGACACGTTTTATCACCTCTCTGTCCAGTCCGCCACACAAGCCCAGGCACGGTGAGATTATCCTATACTCTGGCCACAGAAACACCATGAGCGCTCTGAGCAGGATCAGTGGAAAAAACACCTCATCCACGAAAGCGGAGATTTACATAAATCTAAAACCACCGAATCACAGGCTTAGAGTGACTCACTGCTTCTCGCTCTTGTTCCCCACGTTTGACCAAACTCAACCACAAAACATGTTGTGGGTGACAAAGGCTTGGCTACAATGTGAATAACCCTCGGTGTACATCTGTACTCTTTGATGCCCTCGCCACTCCCATGTTAAGTCCTGACCTCTATTACAAATATCTGAGACTACTTGACCCTGAGATTGTGAGACAGCGAACACACACTTCCTGGAAACTGTCTCCACTTACCTACAGGCTGTTGCCATAGTAACCCATTTCTCTTTGCTCTCTAAACATGACCTCCCAATGTCATACCTCTAGAACTACGATGGTGTGTATAACTTGCTACCTCACTCTGACCCTATCCTAAGTTTTCTAAAACAGCACAAACCTACACTACATGCAAGCTGATACTCAAACAACCAACTGTTGGCAGGTGCAACATTTCAACAGAAAATTTGCTACTGTTACCAATTGAATCTGCTTTTAAGTAAATAACTGCAGAGATTCATCTTTTTGTGTGTCTAGTTCTACAAACGTTCTGTAAACGTCAGACCCATGGCCAAGGACGGACAATCAATTAGGTGAAATTACTTGGAAAAGCATAACAAGCTATATGGAAAGTGTGAACTTTATTTCATTGAACAACAACAAGATCCAGAGGGGTTGTATTCATAAGTAGCAAAACACAGAACACCACCAACTCCGATTACATGGTTTGTATTACAAATACAAAAATACAGACACAGGCCGATGGACAACAGACAAGCATGTATCTTATTATCACAATACCAGCCGTCCTTAACACTTCAGAGCTGGGTGTGATGACACAAAATGGAATAGCTCTTTTAGTTGCCTCTGCTAATATGTCCATCCACTTTTATCTGTATATATTCAGGTATGCCTGTCCAACTTGTACGTCCATCAGGAGTTCACAAGTAGTTGATTCTCCAGTCCATCACAGAGGCTGGTGAATAGGGTGGGGGTCGGGGTGGGGTCAGTCTAATGTAGACTGCGATTTAGGCTTGTGGTGAAGTTGTGGGAGACCTAAAACACAGAGAGGTCGTGGCAGGATTTAGACTTAAGTCGAAACGCCACACTGGCATTGTTCTTTGCCACTATCTTATCCAGGTAGCGTTTCGCCTTCAGCGGTATGCTCTCGCGCCGCGTCTGAGAGTGCTTCTGTCGACGGCGCCGGTTCACCTCCTTGCTGTCACGGCGCAGACGTAATTGCTGTACAATGCCGTGGAAAGCGGCCCAGACGTTGTGTTGCATGGCAGCTGACGTCTCAATGAATTTACAGTCAAATACCATGGCACAGGCACGGCCCTCTGAAACAGACAGAACACAGGTAGGCTCATAAACAAGAGGCCAGGCTGACTCTTATCTCGGGCTCGCTTGGACACACACACACACACACACACACACACACACACACACACACACACACAGACAGGGAATGTGCCTCTTACTCACCAGTGATTGACACCTCTCTGCTACGGACCAGATCACACTTGTTTCCAACTAGGATGATTGGCGTGTCTTGGGCAGGCCGGTGGCGGCGGAGAGATATACGAAGCTCGGAGGCTCTCAGAAAAGAGGCACGGTCAGTTATCGAATAAACCAGTAGATATGCGTCCCCTGTCTGCATGCACTGCTCCTCAGCCATTGTGCTTTCACCCTATGAGCAGGACAAATACTTAGTGTTATTGATACATTTGAACATAAAAGTACAACCGGCAAAAGATATTTTCAGGTTCAAGGTTAAACCTTTTGCTCTCACCTCTCCATTCCATGTGTCCAGTAATGTGACAGTTGCTCTCTCTCCATCCACTTCAAATGTCTGCTCACACACCTCACCTAAAACACACAGGGGCATTTTCGAATTATGATAAACTTAAGTTTGTGAACAGGTATTGTCTAATTCGACACAGGCACAATATGCAATGTGAACTGTGACTTTAATGCCACAATCCGTTTAAACAAATTGCACTTTAATATTCTATTTCAACGCACTTACTTCCATATCGATCGCAGTCGTCACTCTCCATGCTGTCATTGGCACCAGCGAAGATGCTTGCCAGCGCCGTTTTGCCAACGGAGTTTGCGCCTATGAGGACAACTCGGAAAGGTCTTGCGTTTCCTCCTGTTTCACATGTGTCATCTGTGGAAATAAAAGATTCTGAGGAAGACCAGTTTTCGCTGCTCTCACTGGACTCCCCGGTAGAGTTCGTGTAAGACTTGGAGCGGGATATGCAAGCGGGAACTCGAGATGCGACGCTATCCATTGTCAGGTGGCTGTCGGGGTCGCAGATGCTCCACCGGTGGAGCTCGTGCTGCAACCGAAGACTGTGCCGACGCATGGTCCCGAGCATTGTGACAGACTAAGAAAGTCGGTTAAAAAGCGAAGCAGACAACCGTTTGAACAAACCTAGTTAACCACAGATATCCATTAAAATCCAACCTTCTCTGGCGTTTAATTCTTGTTCAGGTATATAATAAAGGTTATTCCATCTTTGAAAAGAGTTGTGTTAGTTGTGTCACACTAATATGTGTGTATTATACATATCTCCATCTATTGCAGCCTAGACTGGTCTCGACTTGTTGGTTGTTGACTTCGCTGCCACTGTTAGCCAGTAATCCTGTAAACTAAATCGGTCTCTGTCCAATGTTCTAATAAGCTTCCGAGCAGTCCGAGCAGTTTATACAAAGAAGAGCTCAGCGCCAGAAAGGGTTCCTTGACGTCAGCGCTCCTGTTGCGCATCCCCTCCTCATTCACTCACCCTTAGTTGGCCCTGTGCAACAGGGTATCGTGTCCCTCATGGAAAGGGCTGGTAAGTGAATAAATACTTTTTTGTAATGTGTGCAACTAGAATAGTTGAGAGCCGTTAGTTCCAGATGCCACCGTTGTTTAGCTTTATGAGCCAAGTACCAAAAATGAGCCCTCCACAGTGATACAGATTCATTAATAGCATAATATTGAAGTAGCTAAATTAAAAACATTTAGTTGTAGACAAAAGTTGAATTCGGGGAGCAGACAGATAATTAGCCCCTGCATAATTACAGCATAGGTGGAGAACTTGGACTAATCCCTCATCATGAATTCACTTATCTAGAGCTCTATCTTGAAATCAACTGTGATTACAAATCATTTGTGAAAGGAGATCAGAACTACATTATTAGCAGCACTAAACTACAATAAGCTGCACTTTCAAAGCAATTAGCTGCACTTGCAACAGATAATATTAAAATGTTGAATCACACAGCATGACTGCAATCTGTATCATTGCAGTTGTGATGGCTACATAACTCCTCATCTAGAGTGTCATCACACAGATTCTGCAACCTAAGGAATATCCACAACAATGTTGTTATTTTTTATATAAACATCTATGCGGGGAGATTCCCTCTTCAAATTAAATCTAAACTTAACATAGGTCCGTTTTGACCAAGCAGGCTTTGTGCGTGTGTGTGTGTGTCTGTATGTTTGAAAGGGAAAGTCCTGAGACAGAGTTATTACAGTAATTGCAGGATTAAGCTGGTTATTCTGCCCTTGTTTTTCAGGACTGTGATATCAAGGCCTGTTCCAAGCAACTGCTGCCGTATATTAAAGGCCCAATCTGATCTGCGGGACAGATGATTGAGGGCTATTAAATCCTTGTTAAGTGCTGAAGCGGGACTGGAGCCCATGGACGGGAGGGGGGCTTTGGCTGGAGACCAGGTCTGGTAGAGATGGTGGGAATTAGAAGAAGATATTGTCCTTTGCATAAGGAAGAATTGGCATAGACGTCCAGCAAATGTAGGATATAGTCCAAGGCTTATGTGAGGGAGACAATAACAGTTTTTTTCTTTTAAAAGGTGTAAAGGACACATCATTTCCCCCTGCTTCATTTATATTGGACCATGCACTCATGAAACATACCATTTTACCTGCAGTGGAAATATATATTACCAAAGCCTTACCCTCATCAAAAAGTCTCAAGAACAGAGATGGCTTGTTTGACTGGTAGCTAATCAGGCCATGGTGTGCCTCAGGAAATGTGCCAACATAAGTCCTGCACCAACAACAGCGTTAGCGGCTAAAGGAGACAGTCTCTCTGGAGTGTGGACACAAAATAGGAGGAGAGAAGCAGGAGAAGGTGAAGGAGGGAAAAGGGGATGAAAGGGTGTTTGTCCTAATCTGTCCTGCTCTTTCTGGAGACCAGAACAGCAAAACCCTACGAGAACAGAGATCAGACAGCCGCCAATCCCCTTTACAAAATACATACCGTACATCTGCCGCTATCGCTAATGCACATGTACTTACTGTGTCATAAATGCACGTTAAGGCCAAACGAGCATCTGAGAGCATAACCCACGCACATGTCATGAATGTGTGTGAGCCAAGGCTTAACCACTGTGGTGACCGGCAGTGAAATGAGCGAGGTGACCTCAAGGTGACCTCAGAACGGTCAGCTTACACAGAGGGTTTCTATAGACCTGGCATCCTGTTGACCTACCACAGGAGACTTCTGGTCAATCCAGCAGTCTTTCCAGGTCACTCTCTAATTTACCCTGCACTTTAACTTTTGGTATAGTTCCTTGCACTGAGCACTAAGCTACAAATGCAGTATATATATAGGACAAGCCTTAGACAGGCTGGCAGACAGGTAAGAAAATCCAACGCCAGCGCACACATCTGTATAGCAAGTTTCTTTCTGTGAAAGCATGGTACGGACTTCATGTCAAACTTAAAAGAATTTAATTCCTGGGTATTTCACATGTGAAAATACTCCTCGAAGAAGGCTTGGTTTTATGGACTGGACCTGCACACTTAGGAGTTTACAGCTCATGGAAAATAGCAAGGACCTCTATGTAACAAGAGCACTCAGTGATGTTATGCAACATGACTGTACACGGGACTATGCCTGGACAAAGCGAGTAAAGGCAATCCTGTTGCGTAGGCGGTCGAGCCACCTGTTTAAGGAACTGGTGCACATCCTGGACTGACTCAAATTCTCCACAGGCGTGAGGACGGCAGTACCCCAGAGCGGAGAGAACAGGCGCGCCCCGCTAGCCTTCCTCATGGAGACCTGGTTGTTACACAACCATCTTGGCTGACAATCCTGCAGAACGGCCAGGATTTGCAATAACAATCACTTTGTTTTGTGCGACATGACTTACTGGAGCTTACTCAATCTGCCAGACTCATCCTGACACACAGGCACACAGACACTCGAAATCAGCTGTGAATTCAGAACAGACACCCACAAACACTCGCAGTGATCAATAACTCCCACGCAGCAGCTTGCTGCTCCGAGAGACACATGACTGGCGGCGCTATCCAAACAACAGACCTGAAGGATAGAAAGACGCTGCACCCGGCATCTGAAACCCAACTGAAACAAAATAGCAGGACGGAGCAGGACGTACACTTTCAAACTCAAGATGTACATGCTAGGATGACTTTGAGCAAGTCTGCCACACTATTTCGTACATCAGAAATGACAAGTGTGATATGCTGATGGTGTGCACACAGTGGCCTTCAGAGAATAGTGACAGAGGGGATCCTACTTCCACAGCCAGGTTGGCTGGGACTGGCTTTCCTTCAGTGGTGGGTTTGTGTATACATTCTCACCATTCCACCCCTGCACTGCATGTGTGGCTGAAACATCTTAAAGTCTTGTAAATCGTCTTCCTGACACTAAATATTTCTTTAGATGGACACAGGAGAATCTATCACTAGCACAACCCCTCTTAGAGATATGGAACTTGAGTCAACAAAAAAAAACATGTTTCACTTTCACAAGGTTCAACACAAGGTCAGTGAAATGGGATCCCTGTGATTCGCAGGACGGTTTCTACCAAAATCATCTTTCTTCCACCACTTTTGGACAAACAGATATAAACCCACAATTCATAACACAAATTCTAAAACATTAATTATTTTATTCCATGAAGTGCCCAAGAAACGTTATAGCGTAGAACGCTTCTCAGAACAGAAAATCCCCAAACAAATCGTCTAACTGATGATAAAGCTTAGCAGCTTGAACTCATTGGAGAGGCGTTGTTGGTGTGTAGGGTATGAATACTGCAGACATAAACATTGTTGGTGTGTAGGGTATGAATCCTGCAGACAGCGTTTTGGTCAGGTAGAAAAGCCTGGCTGAGGAATAGTCGTCTTCTCGGAGACACAAGTGACGCAGGACAACGGTTGTACTTCATCACTACAGTTTGTGTCTATGACTCCACTGTGTGTGGGGGGGGGGGGGGTTACGTCTGTTGCTAAGAAGAGATCGTGGACTGGAAGGCGAAGGTGATGTGGTTGCGTGCGTTGTCCAGGTAGGGGTCCGAGAAGGTGGGGGTGTCCCCTGAGAAATGTCTCCACTGCATCAGTTCAGACATGCTCAGGTGCTTCTGCACCGCGGGCCCACGCTCACCATGGCGACCCAGCTGGCAGGGCCTGTTGGGAGCAGGCTCCTCCTCCCCCTCCACGGCTACAGGAAGAGAGACAGAAACGAGTTATACAGCACGTGGTACATATGGACCCCGGCGAGTGTGGTATGCGCGTGTGGGTTCGCTTACCGTGGGCTGAGCCGTCCATGCTGCAGCTGCAGTCGAGCAGGTCATGAGTCAGAGACGGCGTGTCAGTCAGGCTAAAGAGATCTCGCAGTTCATTGGAGGAAAAGCTGGTGTGCTCCGCCCCTTTCCCCATGTCCACCACCGTCCCAGAAAGCCCCTGTTTGGACACCTGCCTCTGGAAAATACGCTCCTCTATCGTACCTGAAAGAGATGCACAAAAGGACTTCAGACACATTAAACAATTGACTGTGATGGACACGGTCTATTGGAGGTGTGTGTGTGTGTGTGTGTGTGTGTGATCGTACCTGCTGTGAGGAGGCGGTAGATGTGCACAGTCTTCCTCTGTCCATCCCTCCACACTCGAGCCATGGCCTGGAAATGACACGGCCGAAACGAAGACCATCAGACGAGCAAACCTTTCCGCACACTGCCCCCTGGTGGACATACACAGAGCACGCAGGTGTGTTTGCAGGGGCCCCACTCACCTGAATGTCATTGGCAGGGTTCCAGTCAATGTCGTAGAGGACCAGGTGGGAGGCCCCCACCAGGTTAAGGCCCACCCCTCCGGCTTTGGAACTCAGCAGGAAGAGGAAGTTGTTGGAGTGGGGGCTGTTGAAGTTGTCCACCAGCCGCTGCCTCTTGTTGGTGGGCGTGTGTCCGTCCAGGCGACAGAAGGTGTAGCCCAGGTGGACACACAGGTCCTGGAGAAGGTCCAGTGTTTGGGTGTAGTTAGACACCAAGACAACCCTGCAAATCACGCAAATCACGCACACACACACACACACAAACTAACAATAAGACTTTGACCATCAGCCACACGCAAACACGCCATAGACACAGAGAATACGGAAGTGATAGAGATGCACACACACACACACACACACCCGGCACAAACACACACAGGTTCACCTGTCGGAGGGGCTGAGGTGCCGGATGGCGGTCAGTAGGTCGGACAGGACCAGTAGTTTCCCAGAGTGAGCCGTGCTGAACCCCCCTGTGGAGTAGGCTTCAGGGAACATCTCCGCTAGCCCCTCGTAGAGAGTACCCTCCACAGCACTGACGCCCTCGGCCTTCTCCTACAGCCACCACACCAACCCTTACAGTTAATGTTCATGTTCATCACGTGTTCGTTATGGACATCCACAATAGTATCACGGCTCGTCATGTCTCAACGTGTTCATGCAGTGTTCATTAATCTATGCAGCAGGACGTTTCGTCAGTAGATCCTACAAACTGCAATGGTCAAGTGAACTGATTTACACGAGAGAAGCTCGCACACGCTCAGCAGCGCGGCGGACTGAGGCGCACGCGTGACCTTCCCCACCTACCTTCACGCTGGAATACAGCAGCCCCGGGTGGTTGCAGAGCTTCTTCAGGGCCGTGATGCAGGCCAGGTGCGTGTGTGTCTGCGCGGCAGCGTGCAGGCAGGCCCTGAACACCCTGTGGGAGAGCAGGCCGCGGTAGAGCTCCCGCTGCAGGGCCGACGGGCCGCAGAACAGCGTCCAGTCCAGCCGCGGTGGCAGGTAGCAGTTGATGATCTCCTGGGTGCGCCGCAGGATGAACAGGCCCGTCAGGCGGGAGAGCTCGGCGGCTCGCTCCTCGCCCAAGACCCTCTCCTCCTGGAGAGACACACACACACCGGGTAAGGAAGATGTGATGCACGTGTGAGATCCTTATGAAAAGAGTGTTATTAAATCATCTAAGAGGATGACTGTGATAGACTGTAATAGGGTTCTGGGAGCTGGACCTCGGTGCAGGAGGGCTGTCTGGAGCGCAGGACGGGCTCCTCGTACACCTTCCTGTAGGCTGCCAAGGAGCCCAGGATCCCTGGGTTCACAAAGTCTATGATGGCGTAGAACTCCTGCAGATCATTCTGCACTGGGGTGCCTTTGACCAAAGAAGACAAGGAGTTGCCGACACTAAAATACGTATCGCTATTTACTTTTAAGAATACACACGAGTGTGTGTGTACCTGTCAATATGACCCTGCGTGTACAGCTGAGACCACTGATAGCAGAGGAGGTCTTGATGCTGCTGTTCTTCAGCCTGTGGCCTTCATCGCAAATTACCAGCCCAAACTCCACTTTCACTATCTGCAGAACACAGAAAAACAACATACTTTCATTACCAAAGCGAGCGGTTCCCTTAAGACCTGTTAAGGGTCATAACAAGGAACTAGGCCTCAGTCAAGACATTTTATTATTCTAAACTAAACCGAAGATCTGTATGTCCCTCCTACCTGGTCTAGGGAGCGTAACAGCATCTCGTAGCTGACCACAAGAACGCTGTGCAGAGGAGACGCTACAAACTGCTCCACCCTGTGCTCCTGCAAAAACAGAACACACATTTCCCTTAGAATAACTCTAGATAAGTGCAAATAAAAATTTCAACTTGCAGTGTTTCATGCTCCTCTCCTAATCCAGAGGTAAAGGAGGTCTTTCCTCCCGCTGTCTCACCTGGTCCACCGTGAACACGCTGATCCTCTCCCGGCCCAGCCACTTGTTGAACTCCGCCCCCCAGTTCTGGACCAGGCTGCCGGGGGTGACCACCAGCACCCGCTTGGCCACGGGTCTCCCGCCGTACGGCCCCTGGCGGAGCAGGGTCCAGGCCAGGGCCACGCTCTGCAGGGTCTTCCCCAGACCCATCTCATCGGCCAGAATGGCCCCGTAGCGGCTGACAGCCCTGTTGGCCACACACACACACCATTCAGTGACCCAATTTATCACAGCTCAACTGGATCGATACATACTAAATAAATATCCTGTAAAATGTATGCGCTGCGTGTAATCTCCCTGACCTCATCCCCATGACACACTCGTAGAGGAACAGCAGGCCTTCTCGCTGGTGGGGTCGGAGTTGAGAGGTGAGATGGGGGTCCACCACCACGTCCACCACAGGGAGTCCCGACTTGTTACCCGCCCACTGGTGAGTGGACGAGGGCCGGGGCATGACCAGAGCACCTGAGGAGGAGGAGGAGGAGGATCCAAAATAGCAGGCGTTAGCAAACGATAGCACTTGCACCCCGGTGTAAGCACAAGCAATGGGCCTCCATCCTGTACCTGGGGCCAGTGGGTCGTGGCGTGGCCTGCAGGACTGCTCCTCCTGGGCCTGGGTTCCCGGCCGCGCCGTCGTCCCTTTCAGCATGGGCCGGCAGAACGGTTTGGAGGCCGGGCATCGGGAGCGGGGCGGATTAACGCTCGGCTCTGCCTTCTCCACGTGGGCGTCAAGGAAACAGCGGCCTTTGGCAAAGTCCTCGTCGGATATCACCCCCATCACCTCCACCTCCTTCCCCCCCACCATGAGGGTCTCCCCCTCACACAGAGAGGCCAGCTCAGACACCTTGTAACCGCTGCCTACACACACACACACACACACACACACACACAGAGATAAGACCATATAGCACATTACGTGCCAGGATAAGTGCGCCCTATATGCAACCAGCCTGGGTGCCATTGGTGTGTTTTTCTCACCCTTTCCAATATCCTTGCCCTCCATGTCTTTGAGTGTGGCGGTGCGTCCTCTGGTCACCAGCACGGCGTCTCCCTCCCAGCGTTTGTGCTTCTTCTTGCTGGCTTTACACCACATGGCATTGAAGTAGCGCACTCCGCCCTGACCGCAGCCGGGCGCTGAGCCAGCCGCTACAGGACCACCGGCGGCCCCGAGCCCCACCGCCGAGCTCCGTGGACTTCCAGAGCTGACCTCGGGAGAAGGTCTCAGACCTGGAAGAGAGCAACAGGCCACAGGCATCAAGAATCGGTGTGTGTCGTTCACACATTCACCAGCAGGGTTCACCAGCGCACTGAGAACACACACATACTGTATCTCCCGTTGTTGAAGCCGAGGGCTTTCCTGCAGCCTCGTACCCACGATGAGAAACTAGATCTGGGCAACCAAGCCACTCACTCCCAGCTACACATTACCTACAGGGGAACATGGGTCTTCATGGTGGTTGCATATTAAGTGTTGAATGCAAATTCCAACCCATCTCCACACACAGTCAGTTAGGGTTGTGGTTGCTGCCTCACTTATTTGTTGATTAATGACCCCAATGAGTGTGCCTGTAAATACAAATCTAACAGTGTAGTAATTAAGATCTTCAGAAAAAACAAAAACAAAAGGAGTACATGGAAAGTGTAGAGCTAAATAAACACTACAGAATAAAAACTTAAACGGACACGTTTAATAAAAACAACTGAATGAATGCACAAAGAAATCATAGTAACACGACAATTTACAACAGCTTCCCTTCAAAAAAAGTCTTACATTCCCTGACAACAGGCCCTTAAAGGCATACTGGCACAAGCAACAAGTAAACACCGATACGCAAAATAAGGTTGGCTTTGAAGACACCTCGAAGATTTAAAGTCATGATTTTGTTCCACTGCAAAGATATTGAGCTTTCTAACGACATGAAATTCAGTGACCTTCAACATTCCATTAGGAAACTTCGGAAAATCCTTGTGAATGTAGTTATTTTGTTACTGCCTCGAAAAATCCTTCAGCTTGACCAAACACTAAAGTTGCTCTTTTCATGTCGGTACATCATACACATTCTTTCCATGCGGCAGCAACAGACAATGTCGTTTTGAAATGGAAGTTATTTCTATGCGAATACATTACATCCCAATTGACAATTGTATGCTTGTTCTTAGGTCTTTCTGAAGTCAGTTCTCCTTCACATGTAACAGTTGGCTAGCCAAGTGGAGGTTTGACAGAGTAAGAAATGCACTTAAAACCAACTGTTACGGAAAAAAATCTTTTCAAACAAGAGCTTGTCTTCAGATTGAGTGAACCTGATCACTGGGACTCAGCTGGATGTGCCAAGTTGATGATGTGCTAACATGGTTCTTCACAGGAACATTCACTAAACCTCCAGAGAATCTCTTCGGACAACATAGGTCACTTGTTTACGTGTGTCATGTGTCTCTGTGTGTGGTTGTGTAGGTGCGCGTGTGTGTGTGTGTGTGTAGCGTCACCAGCGTGTGATAAGGTTATAGAGGAAGTGGTAGCCCATGTCTGAGGCGGGCAGCCTTCAGTTTTTCCACTTTGATCTTTGTTCTCAGAAGCTCCTCCTCCAGGTCCTGCTTCCTCTTCAGACCTTCCCTCTTCTCCTCCAGGTACACGCCCACCTTCCTGTGATTGGCCAACACCAGCTCGTGCTCTTCCTTGGCCAGCTGCAGCGGGCGAAACCTGTCGGGCTCGTGGCGAGGGTAGATGTCGTTGGGGTAGAGGTCGCGACGCAGTGGCAGCGGCGAGGGGGACAGGGGGATGTTGACGGAGGAGGGACAGGGGGAGAGGGAGGCGTCGTAGCCGTGGACGCTGCCCAAGTCCTCGTTCTCCTCGTGGCCCTCGTCTTCGTCCAGGGTGATGCGCGCGGACAGGAGGTTGAGGTCGGGGGGCGGCTTGACGTCGTCGTCCTGGTCCAGCTGCACCACGTGCTGCAGGTTGATGGGGCCCGCTGCAGGGTACTCCTGCAGGCCAGACACAGAGGAGCTGCTGCCAGGCTGCTCCACCGGAGAGTCCCTCTTGTTGTACATTAACCTGGAGACAGAAATGAGGCGTCACATTCCATTGTTATGCGGACCAGTTGAGTGAATCAAGCAACGGAAACCACAAAGATGGCAAAAAAACCTTTGTAGATGATACAGGGGGGGTTGCTTCATTTTAAAATCTGGGAAGCCAAGTTTGTCACCCACACACTAAATAATCCCATCCCATTTGGTTCATGTTATAAAAAGAACCTGCCTTACTGGTTCTTTTCAGACAAGAGTTTCACTCTCTCTGTGATACCGATACTTTTATCCTTGTTATGGCCTAATAGTCAGCCATTAGAGTGCAATAAAAACCAGGACAGTTGGAACGCCTCAATGTCGCTGTTGTGTGCGGAGGCGTATGCCTCACACACAGAGCACTGGGAGATAGGCTGTGTGTGTGTGTGTATTCATGCATTAGACTGTAAGCTGATTGGGCTTGTGTTGGGTGAGAGCTGCTCCCCCCACCCCCATCCCCGCCTCTGCCTCTCACGGATTTAGTCAGAGCTGCCCTCGCTCTCGGGTTTGGAGCCACACACCCAGACGTGTGGACTCTCATGTGAGCACTACGCTTCACTATCATTCATGTCCTTGGTGTTATACTGCAAGCTGGTGTATGTAATAAATTACTAATGTGCAAGTGTAGTATGTATGTGTGGATGTATGTGTGCATGTGTGTTGGTCATTACCTGCGCAGCGCAGCGTCTTTATCGTGTATGGGCACGTGGTGGAAAAGGTGGGGTATCATCTCCATCACTCTCCTGGTTGGCTCGGAGATGCTCCCCCGGTACTCGGGCTGGGCGTGTCGGCGCTGCATCACCTCCTGCTTGGCCGACTCCTTCAGCCTCTTGTAGAGGGTCCTCAGGCCCTGGGCCGTGCGCGGAGGCCTGTCGCCTCCCAGCTCGTTGTACTGCTCCGCCACGGTGTCCCAGCACTTGTTTTTGTCAACGATGACCGCATGCTTGTTGGTGTGCTCCTCCAGGATCCGAACGTGAGGACGAACCAGCTTGAGGAGGTCCAGCTTCTCAGAGAGGGTGAAGTTGGAGGAGCGGGCCTTGCCCACCATGCTGGACAGGAACATAGACCCCGACGACATCCTTACAGCATAGCGGACGAGCTGAGAACCAAACTACGCCTAGGAGTATCTAATGAAGTGTCAGTCTTGGGCTGCGGCTTTATAGTCTTCCCTTTCTTTTGTTCTTTTCTCTGCCCTTTTTTTTTTCTTTTTCTTCTTTCAGTGTCTTTGTCTTCTTGTCTTTGTGCACACTGATTAAAAGGCTGCTAGACCTAATAGGTCTCACTCTCCCCTTATTTTATCTTCTGTCTCTTCCTCTTTTCTCAATCTAACAGTCTTAGTAGAGCACATATGCATGGACAAACCCTCTCCATCGAGGTCTTCTCTCTTCTGCCTTACACAACAAAAACAGGCTGTGCACACAATAAGAATCAGGCTTAACTAGGCCAGCCTCGTTTAGGCCCCCGCCTACCGCGGAGGGCTTTGGATGGATTCCTCCCAGCTTAGGCTGACGTAGCTAAGCCGCTTAAGCCCAGCCCGACCTACTTACAGCTCGGTCTCTCTAAACCCCAAACCGGGCGCACAGACAGAGCACATCCACACAGCACTGTTCTTAAAATTAATACAAGGGACAGGGACATATATGAGATTTACAGAAATACTGAGTAAAAACATGTAAAATGCAAACCGAATGACAACATTAAAAAACATACAACAGCCACCAGGCCTGCCTACGTCTCATCTGTGCAAGAGAGAAAATAGTGCAGGGAAATAGCGCTAGCTTAATGTTGAGGGAAGAACAAGCGATGCGCATGCATGTGTAGGAGAGAGCTTACGCCTCAAATAAATGACAAAGGGGTCTTCTTGATAATCACAAATTATTGCTACACAATGTTAGGTTCTGGGAGAGTTAACATGGAACTAAAGTCCAACAACACGGCTGTAGGTATACGAAAAACGGAGGAATGAGAGAGGCACTAGTTGCTCGGAGAGAGAGGGGGAGGAAGCCAGAGCGCGTTCGCTCACTGATCCTGAGCACAGTCCTAATCTTCCCAGCGCTGCCGCTGCACTACCGTCTCATTTACATAATGCTGGACCCGACCTGCTGTCTCTCGCACACACAAGCAGCCCCGCCTCGCCCATTCGACGATTTGGCCCATTGTGTTTTGATATATCAATATTTTAACCGGTACACTGCTTTGAAAGATACAAAAAGGCGATTCTGATATTGCAGTAAATTCAAATTTACGGGAATCACGATAGAGAAACGCCACTTCATTGTCCTGTAATTCTGTTATGGCAGTGTCATACGCGCTGTTCATCAAAAACATTCTATTCAATTGACAATATGCTGCTGCGCCGCCCGCATTAATTAGCCTACCATTAACTAATCGAAGCAATGCTTAACCCAGACTAAACATTTGGTCTACAGCACACGAAAAGTTGATGCATAAATATAACAACTGTGCAAACGTGGACATTGTTACAGCTGTTTTAAAGTTTAAGCATGTGCGTTTATCATATGTGACTCCAGGGACAAATCACGATTCAGTAAAGAAACAATGGTGCTATTTCTGTAGTGCAAGATAGGAGCCAACATTTTAGTTAGTCTGAATAAACAATGTCGAAAAAACGAATCTAAACTAATTTAACGGTAAAGTATTAACCTATAAATGACTAACGACTATTTCATATGTTAAGGAAAAGCCCCACGGAATTCTTTCTTTAAGAGATGGAAACACCAAATTTGCTGTGGACACGGATAATACATGTGGCTAAACATGACAAAATCAAAAGATTGTATTTCACATATTGATCATGCCATAATTGGTAGACAAAGTTGATTTTCTTTTAAAAACAAACAAAAATAATAATAATCATTTGGCATGCAAAATATCAGATTTACACTGGATCAAAGCACAATTATTGAAATGTAAGTCGTTTTGAATCCAGTGGTACCAAACATTTGATATAACTCATTGTAGTAGTTGAGATACAGCCATTTCCGTATCATTCTATATTTAGTCCTTAGTCACTTGGGGTTACATATTTTATAATTGTTCACAAAAACACTTGTGGACATACAGGTTACTCTGATCACATATGCAAAAATGTATGTCCTTAATGACCAGATTGACTTAATCAAAAATGTATTATAAAAATGATTTTCCATAGGTGGTGGTGGCAGTAGTGGTCATAGTGATGGTAGTAATGTGTGTGAAAGGGAAGGGAAGACCAAGATACTGAGTTGGGGTGAGAAATTTTGATTTAAAACAGACGTTATTCAGACTTAAAATCACACCGCCCTACTATTTAAAATGTCTCTGAGGTCTGCACAATGTCAATACTGGACCAAGAAAAAGCAACCGAATATAATATTTATTTTTGAATCTATATTATAAGTCCAGACTATGTATGTATACAAATTATGAAGATCTGAAATTCCTAACCTACTGTTCTAGAGGTGTTTATGTGGAAAATCTAAAAACCAGCAACCCTTTGTGACTAACAACTAAAAGAAGGATGTTAAGAAAAACCTGAGCTGCAGCCCCATACTTTGACCGATTTGAAAAATGTCAATGGATTTGTGCTTAGCACAGCTAGTACTTTAAGTGCTGTATTGGAAATTATAAAATTCCACTATGGACATTACAGCAAACATGCAGGTGAGTTTAAAGTGTAACATACTTTGCATAAATCCAACCAACAACTTCCCTTCAAGCTTAAACTCTGACTTAAAAGAAACTGCTCTCCTGAGAAGTAACCCCTCATTCAGATTTTGCACTTTCCCAATCACAGGGCTATTGAAATGGTATGAGCTCATGAGTGCGTGTATTCTTGATGCATACTGCAGGGTGCAATTGCGTGCATCTTCGCAAGTCTTTCCAATCAGGGTGGTTTATTCAATCTTGTGCTCCCTTGCTTTTGAGCTTGCAAGTGCCCCGTTTAATGTGTCACTGCCAGGGAGCTAACAGAAGACGCTAATAAGCGAAACAAAGTTGCTGTTGTCTCATGTAAACAGGAGAATATTTTTGGACTGAATCAGAATCATGATCACTATATTAGGTAAAACAGCAATTTAAAGAATGAAAAACAACAAGCTAACTACAACATTTGAGATATTTTAGCATTATTTATTTAACCGTCCTCAAAATCAAGATACATGAGACAATTCCCAATTAGTCATCCATGTGCTAAGAAAAGCTTTAAAGCAATTCACGCACACAGACATGCGTATTTCATCATCAACAATTGACTTCGCCTACTAATACATTTTGAATACAATGTCTCACCTGGGTCTTCCACATAGTCCGCTTCTGTGTAGGTAGGATATTCAGGCTCTGTTGTATTCTCTTTACTCTCAGCGGCGTTCAGCACACGAGCCAGAGCCCTGGATAGGCCCGGGGCTGGTGTCACTCCCCTTGTCATATCCGCATGTACAGCTGTGGTCACAGCTGTAACAGGGGCTGGGGTGGAAAAACTCTTCTGGATCTGTACAGATAAAAAATACAATTGAAGGAAGAGAACCACTGGAATAGAAAGGCTGAATTCATTTGGGCTTTACTTCATTAATGTGTCCACCTAACAACACAGGTTTGAGAGGGATTTCCTGAATCAATGGCACATATTAGTGAATAGGAGAATGGCATCTCTGATCTGTAATGTTACCTTAGTCAGCACATTTTCCACGCAGGGTTTTGTTGATAGAGGCCCTGCTTCAACCAGATGCCTGGAGGTTGGACCAGCATGTGATGCTCCAAGGGGGATGAACCGAGGCTTTTTAGCCATATTTCCAGAGAGCTGGCTCGGTGCCCCAGAGCGGCGCATATTTCTCTTTCTGGCGTTCTGCTACTATGTTCAGGAAAGCTAGAAATAAAGAACAGTTTGTTAGCGTTAACAATGTAACCCTAATTCATCAAGTTTTAAAAAAAGTTTTAGAACGTTGTTATAGCTGGCAAAAGTAGGTTTAGGCAACACAGCCTGACAGTTTCGCGAACGTCAATTCCTTGGTCTTCCTTCATCGTTTCGTTACGTTAGGCAGATTGCTAACTAGCTCTGTGGCTGGTGGTAGGTAGTGAAGCAACATAGGCTGCGTGCCATCTACTAGAAAAATCAACAGGTACATTTACAGAAATTAACAAATGTTAAGATGTGTGTTCCGTAGTTACATACCTGAAAAAGACAGGCACGTTACAGCCTCAAAATGTCAAACTTTGAAATGTTTTCATAAAACAAAGTCTGACGGAATACTGCTAGCTATTCTCTGTACATCTGATTCTCCCGCTAGAGACTAGCGTGCAATGCCATTGGCTGCGTGCTGACATTATATCGAGGAGTACTAACCAATGATGTATGTCGCTTGGTTTGTCCGGTCTATGCTTATTAATGGGGTCTGAACTGTTTCTCCAGTTTCGACCATGGGGTAAATAAAATAGATCAAACCGGACAAAGCACCAACAAGTTACTTAATACGACTTTTAAGGCAGTTGATAGCGCCGAAGCAGTTATCGTCGTCAAAGAGACGAGAAACTGGGCATTTTGCCACAACGTTTAGATCTATTTTCTTAATAAGGCAAATTATTTCGCCAAACACTGTTTGAAACAAGTAGGCGTAAAAGTAAAACTATAAGGGTTGCCCCGCCGGAACCCGGACAAAGTGCCGAGTGCCAACTCGATATCCAGTGGACGAGGAAGATTAAATAATGCAGGGGTCGACATTGAAAAGGTAAGACTATTGCCACCGGTGGGCTAAAATGCAAGTTATTTTCTTAGTTTTCTCAAACATATATATTCATCATCTGTTGCATCCCATAATTGAAATCTAATGTACACAACTGGGCTTCATGCTGTGTGTTCATTCTGTTGGTTTTTCTATTCATTTGGTAGTCCATTCGTAATTTCTTTGTGTGTGTGTGTGTGTGTGTGTGTGTGTGTGTGAGAGAGAGAGAGAGAGAGAGAGAGAGAGAGAGAGAGAGAGAGAGAGAGAGCAAGAGCAAGAGAGGGAGTGGAGTGGAGTTATAGTTCATGGTAAAGGCTTTTAGTCTTGCTCTTTGATTTCTGGTCTGAAAGATGTTGTCATGGAGTCTGTAATCCAATCAGAGAGGAGGAGAGAGTAATCCACATTAATCCCACACAACCAGAGGGAGAGACAGTAAAAGAGTAGTAGATGGAATGGAAGAGCTTTCTAAGAGCGAGAGACAGGGAGAAAGGGAAATAAAACTAATATTTTAGTGATAGAGATACACATATCCACGTTTAGCCTACTGGTGCAGCAATAAGAATGTGTGAGTGTGTATGTGAAGGTCTGAATGTAAAAACAAGTCTGTAACAGTGCTCTCGTCTGACAGCTGTCTGCTTCGGTTCAGTGCCCCTGTTGTCATGGAGTCCACACCGGGGAGACATCTTCCCTAGGGACAGGGGAGTGGCGGAACAGCAACAGGGAAGAAGACCCTCACCTGACAGAGAGACAACCAGAGTGGACGGACTGGAAAAGAACGAAAGAGGAGAGAAACTAAAAAAGGAGCCTGTGACAAGAAGAGAGCCGAGGCAAATATAGAATTAAAAGCAAAGAAGGAAGAGGAACAATAAGAAGATAAAACCTTTGATGAATGAAGAAAACAAGTGCCGGCCAGGTAAGGATCTTAGTTATACTTCATGAATAACTGAGAATGGAGCAACAGGGCTCAGAGATGGAACAAGGAGGCTCAATCTTACTGTGTCTACCTTTGATACATATCATCTGTATGACGATTTAGGATGGGCTATGATCTGGAGCGGTTTGTGGGCTACGTAAACGAGGGCCTCCTGTGCTGTGTGTGTCGGGATGTGCTAGAGCGCCCCCTGCAGGCTCCGTGTGAGCATGCCTACTGCAGCGCCTGCATCAGTGGCTGGCTGGTCCATCACCACTCCTGCCCGGAGGACAGGCTGCCTCTGGATATCAGCACGCTAAAGCCTCTTTACAGGTGCACAACCCTTACGATCTCTGTCTCACATCCATGGTGTCTCTGTGATGGTTTGCGTTGTGCTTCAGGTTCTTAACGTGAATAACATCTCTCTCTCCCTCCACCATTGTGTTTCTATGGCTGCGTGTGACAGGTACATGCGTAATGACCTGAGCCGTCTGCAGATCCGCTGTGTGAATGCAGGGCAGGGCTGTGAGGCAGTCTGCACTCTGGAGACACTACACACGCACGAGGACGAGTGTGAATTTGCTTACATCGCCTGCTCCAACACAGGTTAGGCAGTGCTCCAAAACCAGATTTGTTCTGAAAGGATAATGGGTACGCTAGTCAGTGTAAGTGCGCTTAAAGTGTTATCCTTGGCATAGTGCTTGGAACAAAGGACACCTGATACCGGTCTGTGGGGACTAAGTGTTTCCCCGGTTGTTATAGCGATATCACACTAAGTACAGCTGGGACTTGTTCGGGAAAGTCAACAGTATTGCTCCGATAGCAAGAGAGCAAACACACTGGCCCTCTTGCAGGGGGCTTCCAGGGTCATCTTTCCATCATTCTTTAATGAGTATTCAGAACCCCTTCAACCTGATGCTCATTGTGTGTGTGGCCTGTTCTTGGCAGGTGGAGAGTACCTTTGCAGCCATTGTGGTAGGTGTAGAACGAGGTGTGGTGTGTATTAATTTGGAGTGTGTTTTCAAGTAGAGTAGTGTGTACAAATTATATTTATTGTCCATAAAATATTCTGTATCTGTTTGAAAATGTGTGCTTGTGTTTTCCTGGTTGCCATGGAGTGCAGGAGAATAGGTTAAAGGAGAAACCGTTCCAGTTGGTAAATAGATTTAAACCTTTGGATGATTTGCATGATGCTTGCCCTTAGGTTGTCCAGTGCAAGTAGAAAGGCGGGGTTTGGAGGCGCATCTGAATGAGTGTGAGTTTCGCAGCAGGGTGTGTCCCAACGGATGTGGCCACACCCTCTTTTCCATGGACCAATCACAGCACAACTGTGTTGCAGAGCTGCGCACTGAAGTTGAGCTACTCAGGTGTGTAACAACGATGAAGGTGTTCTTGAACCTACTTGCATTTTCTCAGAAGACCCTTTCAACTTTAGCTGAGGTACCCGGTATATTTGCACTGTGACAAAATGTATGTTTCAGGGCGGAGATGCTGTGCAAGGTGGAGGAAGTGAGGCGTGAGATGGAGTCTCGACTGGACTCCCAAAGGAGACACATGGTACAGAAAGAGTCTCAGCTCAAGTGTGAGGTGGAAGAGCTCAAGGTGAAATAGCCACACACACACACAATGTTTTGTCCACATGGATATGGATGTGGATGTTGTGAGTGGGAAAACCTTGTGTCAACCTGCGTGTGCCTGTTGTACAGGGTCAGATGTCCCGGGTGATGTGTGATCTGCGCGCCCTCTTAGGGGCAGAGCACCTGAGGAGGCAGGAGCTGGCAGAGGCAGAGCTAGAGAAGAGGGAACTGCTGGAGCTGCTGAAAGACTTGCAGCCCACTAGAGGCCCGCAGTCTGCAGACCTGCCTTCTAGGAACCAGGCCCAGGGGGATGAACAGCCAACTGGACAACAGCTGCACAGCGACCAGCCAACCAGAATCATGCAATGGGAGGGGACAGGGCAGGCCTCTGGACAATCTGTAAATGTCCTTGTCCCACCCCCATCCCCTCTGCTAGTAGAGGGGCTCCGCAAGGCTGGGCCCCGCAGTCTGACATTGGACGGCATTAAGAGGAAGAACCGAGAGGTCACTGTCATCTAAGTGGGTTTGGGAGGGGAGAGATTCAAGGTGAGCCTCCACAAAGGACAAAACAATTGTTGTTATTTACATATTACATAAATAAGCTCATGGGATCTCATTTATAGAGCTTCTGGCTTTTTATAAGACTTTGATCATTTTACCTCATCAGTTAAAAGTTCCAGGGACCTATAGCATGCCTGTTTCAAGATGGTTCTGTAATTCTGTTGTAATGGTGTAGGTATTCCAAGAAGGCGTCATTACAGTAAACCTTGTGCAATTTTCCTTATTCAGGTAAATATAATGATAATAATAATTAGATTATTTTGACATAATTGTGGATTTTCATTATACTGTTTCTAAAGTTAATGATCTGTTTATGACAATGTCAAATTCAGTAAACTTTTTGAATTAAAGTGTTCTTTTACCTTCTTTCCAGCGAGGCAGAGGTTTTCACGTTTACTTTCCAATACAAGTAAATTAACATATACATTTTGTTAGTCGATTAACATCTGGCCTGCACAAAAACATGTAGCAGAAAATAAAATGAAAACGAGGTTCACAGGGATTCATCTACATTGACCTTTTATTGTCTCGATACAACGCATTATAACAAAAATAAAACATCAACACAAAGTCCATATCATGATTCCACCAAGGACAGGTTTCCATGGATACGGCACATTGAATGTCCTGATTGGTCCATTGGTTGCCATGCCAGGCTTCAGTCATTGCCCAGGTGATTTCACCTGGTAAAGGAGCGAACATGTCTGCCCCTCCCTCCTCCACTCCCTCCCCCACTACTGAACTTACCCCCTTGAGATCCCCTCCCTCCACCACCACCACCTCCTCCTCCTCCTCCTCCTCCACCACCACCGCCACCGCCTCCTCCTCCACCACCACCACCACCACCTCCTCCACTAAGCCACGACAGGCCTGTGCCTCCTCGTCCTCGAGGAACTCGGTCCCTCTGGGCCAGCCGATACGCCCCTGAGAAAAGGGGTAAAAAGAGGTAGAACCAAAAGGGAGCAATTGTTACTTCACCAAACCCATTGTAAAAGATTCTTACTCTTGGCTTTAAAAGCGTGTGTGTGTGTGTGTGTGTGTGTGTGTGTGTGTACCTGCAGGTGGCTGACGTGAGGGCATAGGGCCACGGGTAAAGTTACTCTGGCCTCCCCTGGGTTCACTGTAGGTCCCTCTATGGGTTACAGCAGGTAGCTGACCACCCCACGACGAGCCTCGGCCTCCTTCTCTACGAGCGTAGTTACCTACAGATAATAGCGGAGAGCAACGTAGAGACACACAAATACAATGGCTTTAGCTCCCTCTGCTGGCCTGTTCCAACACTACAGCACATCTACGGTAAAAACCAGCTCACAGTGCTAAATGTATTCCCACAGTGCATACATACACTTAGTTGGCTAATAAAAACAAAAAAAGACAACATATGACAGTGGCTGTGTTCCAGTCACAGTCAGTGTCGGAGCGTACCGGAGAGCAGCACTCCTTTAGGCTGCGGCGGAGTGAAGAAGCGTGTCTGGCTGTGGAAGCCGGCTCGGCCCCGGTTCCCGGTGAACAGCCCTCTGGTCGGGGGTTTGGGGGAGCTCTTGGGGGGCCGTTTCGGGGGCATCAGCCCCATAGGGGTCCCGATGTCCTTGAACTCGGCCGCCACAAAGTCGTCCACGTGCATGCTGGGAGGACGGGACGTGTTCTGTTTGCGCTGGCGGAAGATGTCGTGGGGCCGACAGAGCTGACCGTGTCCGAAGCCTCCCCTGCCTCCCCGACCGCGGGCGGCGGTCATCATGTGGGCCCGCTTCGCCGGCTCGGTGTAGTCCGACTTACCGCTGCATGGAGACGCAGGGGGACACAAGGGAGAGGCTGGATCAGCACACTGAGGAACAGAGCATCCGCAATGCTTCTGATACAGCAGTGGGAAAACCCTGCTCAAGGAGAGACAGCAGTACCTGGAGGTGATGAAGGTCTCGTGCTTGTGTTTGCCCAGTCGGAAGCCCTTGGCGGCCTTGGCGTGACCCGGAGAAGAGGGCTCCGAGAGGAAGGAGCGCTCCAGCTCGGCCTTCAGGTCCAGGTCGGGGCAACACTCCTGGGCCAGACCCAGCAGGTCCACCTTTACCTGGGGGGGGGGGGATCACACGCACGGAGAGAGCAGGGTTGACAACACTGGTATGCCCGCAGTCTCTTACTCCCATTCGGAGAGAAATCCGGGTCACATTGCGCCCCCTGCTAACAGAGACTCTGGGCTGGAACAGAGGGACCATTAAAGGCTCACTCACCGAGTCGAGCTCAACCTCCATGTCGTCCGTGTGGAAGGGAGAGAACCATAGGGCCTTCAGCTGCTCATCCAGAGCCTCTGACAGTATGAACACCGTCCTACACAGAGGTGGCACATCTAGTCAGTGTCACCGTGGCAGTATCCCAGGCAGACTGGATAGCTATATCACACAGCAGGGGGAATACCTGTGATTGAACTGGGCCAATAGGGTCTCGGGGGCGGGCAACGAGGGCTCTGTCTCAGTGGCAGGGGGCGTGTCTGTGGCGCTCTCCAACGTCTGTCTCAGTCCAATCACGTTCTCCAAGAGGTTTTCCAGTGAATCATCCTCCTTGCAAAGCTCCTGAACACACACACACACACACACACACACACACACACACACACACACACACACACACACACACACACACACACACACACACACACAC
>JAVQIZ010126901.1:0-19953 GCA_036023535.2 Galaxias brevipinnis | reverse complement strand
TGGAGGTTTTCCGGGCACGCCCTACTGGTAGGAGACCCCGGGGTAGACCAAGAACATGCTGGCGAGATTATATATCTCGTCTGGCCTGGGATCGCCTCGGGATCCTCCAGGAGGATCTGGAAAGCGTTGCTGGGGATAGGGACGGCTGGAATACCCTGCTGAGCCTGCTGCCACCGCGACCCGGCCCCGGAGAAGGGGCGGGAAATGGATGGATGGATGTAGTTTTGACTTGTGCGAATTGTTTTAATTGTAACAAAGAAAAATCTCTCTGTGATTTGTACCAGACCTATTCACCGTTTGGGTTGCCAGTCTTTGGTAGCACTCTGGTAAGAAAGGCCATTAAATCTGTATCAGGCATTCATCCAGCTTATTTATTTGGTATTAATTTATTTATTGTAGCCTTGGCTTTCTAGTTAACTAGCTTTGTTACAGTGGTTGGAACAATATTGACCCTATTGTTGTGTTGTGCTGTCTGTCTCTGTTGTTTGTGTAATCCATGGCTGGGAACAGGTATTAAAAGATCATGAGCACAGATCTCCTCTACGTAGAGCAGACAATGTGGAGAGGACAGCATGATGAGGGAATGAGGGATGGACAGAGGGAGGGGTGAGAGAATGAAGGGAGTGAGACAGCTGTTTGGTCAAAGGCTGTAAAGGCCTGCTGGGCAAGTGATGCAATCAGATTTTTTACAGTATCTGTTGCTAGGCAACGGCTCAAAGGGGCCTGGCAATCCTGTCCTACTGGCTGG
This sequence comes from Galaxias brevipinnis, assembly GCA_036023535.2. Lineage (NCBI taxonomy): Eukaryota > Metazoa > Chordata > Actinopteri > Galaxiiformes > Galaxiidae > Galaxias > Galaxias brevipinnis. Next base: position 19,205 of record JAVQIZ010126901.1, on the reverse strand, counting down.
CACTTCGGTGACAATGGGTGAGCACGTGTTTGAGGGTAGCAGGGTGAGGTCTGCACATATATAATGTAATATAATATGTAGAGCATCCTACTGGTTCAGAGTGCTGCTGCTGGTCAGCCAGATCAAGTTCTTTGCTGTTCGCAATGTTCTCAAACTGAGCTGCCCATTCTGCAAGGATGAATGCTCTAATGTAAACAAGTTGATTTAAGAACAAAGCCTCTACTTTAAGAAAAGAGATCGCAGCCCCTATTTGTCTCTCTATACATTGCCTTTTGGGACTCTTTTTGTGTTTTAATGTATTGCATCATGGACTATTTCATACCAATGTGCGCTCTTGCCCGTTTCTTTTTAATATATTGTAATAGCATACTTTTATGTTTTATGTGTGTGTTCATTTCCTTTCCAGTTTGTTAAGGAACAGTTTGGTCACACCAGACCCATCGTTGTCTTGCTATTTGGCAAATAGGCTGCTTATTTGGTAGGCCAATGAGATCTCTTGAGACTCATAACTTGAAAGGGAAAGAACATCCATATTGAAAAACCCCTCCTCCTTCATCTTATTCTCAGCCTTATTACGTTTATTTGGACTTGAAAGCACCATAGAGGAAGACTAATTATCTCCCCTTTAGAGATGGCCACGTGGAACACCGTAGGCTTGGACGTGGCTGTGCTGTCGGGTGAACAAGACCCACCTTTAAGGCTAGTAGATGTGGAAGCACAACTTTGTGACCTAGTTTGATTTGTCCAATTATAATTCATACTCAACATGCAGCTAGATTTTGTGGAATAGACAGACATTTTGTAACTTGGGTGCAGGTTATTATTGAATTGAAAATGTCTTTCCTTCCTTTCTAAGGGTTTGGAAATTGATGCTGATGATATTTTTAGACTGGTTACTCCTGACAGATGGCAGGGTTTGTGAAGCTTATTTTTTCTATACTGGCTTGTTTATTCTGTAGAAATGGAATCTACTCGAGTTACTGGCAGATATTTTCTGTTTCATTTTATTACCAACCCTGAAATGAGAAACAAAAAACCATACTCTCGCCTGGTAACTTTGAGCGTGGGTATTATTTTGTCTGAGCCTTCTCTCTGTGATTTGGGGTTACGGTGGAATTATTGAGCACATCTTTGTCTGAGTACCGAAGTGTTGCTCCAAAAAACCTTTGTGCTGCTAAAGCTGTTCTTTAAATAGAAAATGATTTAGATTGTGCACAGACACAGAGGTTTCAGTTTGTCCATCTTTTATCATCTTAAACCAATCCATGTTCCACATATTTATATTTCCTTTATTTACCAAATGGGTCAATTGAAACATTAGACTAGTGCATTAAACAAGCTTGCGAAATCCATTCCAGACCCTTCTTTTCCAAGAGTTGTGTAGAGCTGGGATCAGTTTGCAATCATGGCCGGCTTTTGAACAGTTGTCTGTAGAGATAAGTTCCGTGTCCGTACATAAGCATGTCAGGAAGTTCGGTCCTTCCTGAAGCAAATGAATGGCCGTAGGTTTCCCAAGTATTGTACAGCAGCGCTGCTTTTTTCCAGGTCCAAATATTCCTCAAGGTTAACTTCTATGTTTAACGTTAGGTGAACTGTAAAGTTGGCTCTCCTAATGCGACCCTCTGCCTTACATGGTACCATAATCTCACGAATAATGGAGAGCGAGTTGGCACGTGTGGCCTCAGATGTAACCACTAGCAGAGCTGAGTAGGAGGCTCTGGGCGACCGGGCACTCCACGGACAGTCTGCTCTGTCACGAGAGCCGCTGTTCAAAGCCTACGCTTCTTTGTTATCACATGGCCTCATATTAGTAGGTGTAATGTATGAAGCTAATGTTGACGCTTCCATGTGCTGTTCAGTTATGTGACTCTTGATTATGTACTGCAGGCCACGTTAGTGCATAAACGTACATCCACCCTCTGGGGCAAATTGAAGAAGCCTGTTGGTTACCCCTAGCATTGTTTAGGTTGGTATGGTTAGGCACACAGATTTAGTCTGCAACATATCACATCAATTCCACCAAGCAAATTAAATGGACTCCCCATTTAAAGTATTGTGCGTCACGGTTTGACAGTGTTTAACCTTCCTTTTGTGTGTTTTCATGATCCTACCAGGTCAAAGTCCCCTTTATGTGCTAGTTGGACACAGTTTTGCTCCGTCCTAGTGCTTCATGTCTCTCCTTCATGCCGTTGGTTCTCAGGTGCAGAGGACGTGGTGATGGCGTTCTCACGGTCAGAAGCGGAGGACCGGCGGCAGTGACCCTGGGCCCACCTCGGTCCGCGACAACCCAAACTCCACCAACACAACACTGCTGGGCTCAGGAGAGGACGGCTACCTGGGAACCATGGAAGAGGAGGAGAAGAGCATCAGGGGCGTAGTTACCTCTCTCTCCCCCCCGAACCCCTTGCATCCCTCCTCCTCAAACGTTAGCACACCATGGCTGAAGACGCACTCGGTAATTCACTTTGGTTATGGGCTTTGGTGATATCGTTGAAAACCCTCACAAATCATGTAAATGACTACCTTGCTTTTTGTGGTATGTTTCGGTTGTTTTTGGCAGTTAGGCAGTGTTTTTGTGTTTATCCTCTGGTTATTGGAGGAATCAACAGAGCTGGCACCAATGTGTTTATGTCAAGGAAAGAGAGAATTGTGGGTGTTTCAGTATAATTCATGACCTTGTGGGAAAGATTAGTCAATATTTTTGCTTATATGTATTTTTGGGGGCTGAATTTGCTTTGAATTTAACTTTGTGTAAATGGTTTTCATATTCTGTCAAACCAATTGTTCTTCAGCTGCTTTCTTTAACCATAGGCTGTTGAAAGGGCAACGTTGCCTACCACAAAGTAAAAGTATACAATTCAAGGACACTAGCGCGCACACTCCCATCCAAAAACATCAAATGCAAACTCTGGTGTATTATATTAGGATCTCATCAAAATCAGAGATCATTTTAACAATATTTTAAAGTGAAATTGTGAAGAGTAATCTTCACTCATTGTGTGTGCACATGCTTTACACATTCAGATACGTTCTCAAATGAATACTCTGTTTACAGTGATCTGTTTTTGCAACGTTCCAAAATTAGATAATGACATCTCATATTGAGTCCAGCTTAAACAGATACACACATCCCTTTCCCACACAAACAAGGTTTTTAAGTTTTTATGAATTACCTTTTGTATTATATAGATATTAGGAAAAGGACAATAATTAATGGATTGTGCCATGTGTATTTTTGTTCAATCTGTTTCAATTCAACATTATGATTTTAAAAGGATTCTGATGGTTGTCATACTGTAAAGTAGTTTTAATTTATTACTTATTGGACTAACTGACTCCCAACCTCTTTGAAAATATAATTGTGATACTTGAAAGAAAATGTTAACAAAACATAATTATAAGACTAAAATGGGTTTTGAAAAACAAACCTCATCCATCCTGGAATTTAAACTTAACAGCTGAGTTCACACTAAAATAAGTATAAACTCTATTAACTAGATTGGCCAAATTAAATGTGGCTAATTTAAAAAAAAAACTGTTCATCAATATTATGATAATCAACTTAGTTTGGCTTTGATATTTTATAGTTATCAATAATTATTTTAAGGATAACTATATTGTTTATATTATATTTGTATAGCCTTCAGCAATTTCATCAGAGCATTTGATATCTTTGTTAATTTCAACTGGAATAGTTTAATTATTTTGAAGTAAGATGCTCTATTTAATGTGTTTTACATTTTGTTAACTTAAACAATTGTAACTTAAATGTTTTGAAGCCAAGCATGTCTGCCTTGTGGTTTAGTGTTAATTTAAATTACTTCTAAGGGTATCTCAAGACTTGCAACAAATCAGATTGCTTGTACATTGTTCACATTTGTGGAAGCTTATATTTTAAATAAAAAGATCACTTTGTGTGGGTATGTGTTTCCATGAAATCCTGTTGGCAATAATGTTCTTCATTTGAATGTCCTCAGCCTTTATGGCAATATGTACATAGCCAAAAGATTGGTTACACTGTCTGCCTTTGACAAAGACGTTTGTCCTGTCATGTTTACTGTCATTTTAAAACATTCTTAATTTGTCTATGCATTTTGTTTTTAAAGACAAAGATGTCTTAATGTATACACTATCTGCCATGGTTCAGCCCTCTTCATTTTTTGTGCGCGTTTTGTTTGATCCGTCGAACTTGCTACAAATCTGAGTTTCAGCATGCTGTTAAAAATGACTAGAGCTGTGTCTTTTTACTGTGATGACCTGTCTTTGCCTAGTTGTCCTTTTGAATCATTTGTGTTGCCTTTTTGTATTTTTTTTCTCAATTAATTAGTAATCTCGGTATGGCTGCTGATGTCTTCACCTGATGCTTCAATTCCAATACCAACTGAAACATTAAAGGGTTTTAAAACACTATGCAGTTGTTTTTTCTCTTTTTCTAACAGGAACCCACCACCACCATAAATGTTTTTTTGCACATCTTTCACATCATTTGCGTCAGACCTTCATTCAAATTCCAATTCTACAACAAAATAGACATCAATTCAACAGACAACATTAATAATTAACTATATATAATATATACAAATTTTATTCTTTAAATATTGTTAGGTAAGACACAAGTCCTATGATTGTATATCTTGCTCTTGACGTCATGTTGGCAGAACAGGCACTGCAGGAATGCTGCTATCCCAAACCTTTCTCTGCCACTCTTTCTGTGGTCCAGTAGAGCCCCAGAGCCTTATAGCTTGTTCTGAAGTTTATTCCTGACTGATACACATGAATAGCTCAGGAATTTCTAAAGATTCTAAAACCTTTGTGCTGACAACTTATCATCACAGTAAAGAGATTTGGTTGCTATTATGGCTAATAATGGTGTGTTTGGTTGTTATTGAGACTAAGGAGGATAACCTTTTCAAGTAGGTATTGGTGTTGCCTAAATATTTTTACTTTACGTTTCAACTTATTTTACTTTGAATGTCTTTCTCCTGTAGGGAAGTTTTTGTCAAGCACACCTGTTTAGCGTTTAACAGCAATGTGCTTTGTTTTCATCGCCTTATATTTGGTGCACAAAATAGTGCCTATGGCTAACCATCAGGCGTTAGTTACAGAAGCTGCTTTTGCTTGTTGGAATGTGAGCAAGTTGAAGATGGGTTGTTGTGTTTTTCTTAGTTAATAAAAGCATCTGTTTGTTGTTCCCGTTAACAGATGTATTAGAATTCTGAGCTTTAGAGGATGATCATTCTGGCTGCAAGTGTCTGCTGTTACTGAATTTGAAATGCTTGTGCAGCAAGGTGGAGTAGATGTTCATTTCAGTATTGTGTTTTTTATTCAGTTTTTACAGTTTTTTCTTTTGTGAAATACTCCACCTAGTCTAGTAATATATAATATCCCATATGCTGGTCAGTCACAATAATATCCCCTAGTTTAAGCTGCCGTAGATGTGTCATTACTCACAAGTATATGGGTGTTAGGTTCATCAGATGTCACAGTCCTAACCCAAAGGTTGTTACAGCATCCATTCTGTGCCACATTCAGTCTCTGACTGTAATCAGCATGCATTAGTGGGCTTAGACGGCGTATCAGTTCTCTATGGGAAAGGCTGACAATTCCAAAACCAGTTCACCACACACTGAGAAACTTGAAACGCAAACAGATACGCAACAAAATTGCTCTAAAAGTGTGTCGATATCTTCAAACGTTTCTAACCCGGATCTGTCATTAAATGTTGCTTGGGGTTCTATTGCTAGTACTACACGATGTGCATTGCCTTACAGTTTTCAAAAGCCAACAGAATTTAGCCTGTACAGAAATAAAAAAACATAATGGCCAAGTATTTAAAGTCTCAAACTGACTGAAATTGACAGGGGTGTCAATTTAATCCTCCCACTGTTGTCCAAAACAATACTTTTTTATTTGTTATTATTTAGTTGTTGGCAACTGTTGTTTTACACTGGACTGTGTCTGATTGCCGTGTCCAATGATGCATTCTGAAGTTCTAAACATCCTATTTTGGTCATGCAGTAGATGTCCTGGGTGTATACCGTCACACAGGTATATCAACTATTTCCCATGCCACATGCTGCTGTTTTATCCTGCTTTTTTTATATTGAATACCACTTTTTTAACATATGCATGCGTTTGTGTCTCACCTACCTCTTAACCGTGACACAATTAAGCAATCATTTTTGCTTTTTTAGAAGAAGAATTTCAGTTTTAAAGATCGCTTTTTAAATTTAGCTTTTGAAAGAAATGCAAGAAATGTACTGACATAATAAAAAAGAGGCTATCAAAGTGGTAGCACAGCAGTTGCACAAATATGTAAGAAGGGCCTCACAGCCCCAACCCAATTCACAGTTATCAACAAAGCCAGGAGGAACCCATCAAAGATAACAGAGACACACTGGTGGAGGACAGATTCTATGCAGAGTGATGCAGCGGTGCACAATTACTCACACCCCTACCCAAAGCTTTACAGAAGATACACTTTGGTCCGCCCTTAGCGGCCCTCATGACTAATAGATGAGAATTGCTTCTGTTCGGCTGCCAAATCTTTTTTTTTTACTGGAGGAAGTTTTGGGTTTCCTTTTCGCATCCCTCTGCAAATCTGGTTGTAATTTGCACTTTTGCGTGGGCATGATCCGCCCATAAATCTGATGTAACGTGAAGGTGATCTGACATAATATCTTATACATGCCCAGAAACCTGATCATGTTAGAGTGAACACATATTTCAAGGACAGAATTGTAGAAGTGGCTGCTGCTATAGGCCATGTATTGGAGGGAGCTTTTTAAGTAAGTACATCAGTAGCCTGTGGCGTTCAGATTCTACAGATAAGACATGTCCTGCTCCATGCAAATCAGGCTCTCTGGACTTCTCACATAGCAGCTTTACTTCAAATAAAACATTATATCAAATTGCACAGAGATTGTCTCAAAATACACAATGTAACATTTGATAGAATTTCCCAAATGTTTCTTAACAGCAGTCAGTCAAGGCAGGCAACAAAAGTGAATCTCACTAGCTCACTCTGAGAGAATTCTCTCATTGTTGCAGTCTTATTTTCCCAACATAACTGCGAGTCAAGATGTGACTTTGTCCACCCACAATTGTTCCACTCAATGCCTCCCACTATTTGAAATGTACTGCTATCATCGAATTCCCTAACTTCGGATGGTAGCTTGATACAGTGGTGTGTGGGAGACTATGCATGGAGATGTCATCTATAGATCTGAAATTCTCTTTCTGCCCAGCTCCTGAAGAGTAAGGAGGAATTTCTTTTAGTGTCTTTTGCTTTTCTTGTGTGTTTTACTTGTTTAATCAGGTCCTCACTAGCACTATGCACCTCACTATGAGATTAAACACAAGACCAAATAATAAAGTTTAATACAAGTATTCTACTTTAAAAAAGGTACTTCTGCAAACGATCAAATGTGTTTGCAAAAGGATCACCCCACACAGCGTTATCGCTTGAGACTGATAGGGGTTGTTAGAATTTAGGGAGATTTCTCATTACGTCTATTAATGGTGACCTGGTAAACCTGAGTTTAACTGTAGTTCAGTATGACACACATAAATCTATTATGCTGTCAGATCTTAGTCAAGGTGCAGTATGGTCAAAAACAGAAGCAAGATGAGGGGGATTTACCCATGCCTACTAAAAATGGTACTCAACTATAAGTAGTGCACATGTGACTGCTTAAAATAAATGTACCTTTTAAAACTGACTGATCACTTAAACCCAGAAACCTCATGAGTTCTCCTTTTTGAGAAATGTCATAAATGTATCTGATTACGTTCTTTAGACCCTCTCTTTCAATTCGTCCTAATTGTAATGTACCCATGAAAGAAGAGTCACCGACGTTGGTGTTGAGTTCAGACAGCAGAACCTTAAAGTTATAATATTCCTCCTCAGGGAGATTGGAGACGGAGGAAAGGATGCACAGCCAGCAAATGCTCTGGCATTGAACAATAACAGCAACGTGTAAGTTCAAACATGCATCTATTACTCTAGTTTCCCAACTGTGAAAGATGTTGACTGAAAGCAAAACACTGGAACTTTAATACCATCTGAGAAAAGTAGCTTCGTATTTTGTACCGCATTTGCAACATTTGCCCCAAAGGAAACGCTTTCTTGTGAGCTTGTGGAAGATGTTGTTGACTATGTCAACAAGAATTACATTTGAATGCTTTAAGATTCAATACCCAGTACACAGCACAAACATTACTGTGCAGGGCAGGTGAAATGTTATGTTCTATTGAGTGAAAAACTATATGTGAACTGAAGATAAACAATTGGGGGTGGTGAGGCTGACAAAGCTGAATGCTGGGAATTCTTAAATAGCTCTTCACAGCAGGAACTGGCAGTGTGTGTATGCATCACACAGCCTTCTTGATCTAATATAGGAACAAACCTGCTGCTTACTTTGCTGAGACTGCTGTATCCCATTGGCGGGGAAGGAAGAGTTATTTTAAACTAAAGAGAATGGGTTTATAGAATTTGGATCCAGATCTTTAATACAATTTTAATTCATTCTATATTTTGTTAAAATAGATTTGACCAACACTACCTAAATAATCACTGCACAACTACAAGTGTTCTCCACTTCAACAGGTAATATATTCATCTGGATTAAAGATGTACCATTAGGGCAATGAAATATGGACTGGTTTTATGATATGAAAAGGACAGATAAACAACACTATGGCTGACTCAATGACAGGTCAAAAACTGCAGCACCTGCTTTTGTTTGGTTGATTAACAGATGTCCATTACCACTGTCATTTGTAAAAAACAAACAAACAATCAAAACCTGAAATGATCCTGGACACTCATACTTCATTATAGAAAAAGTATGGACATGATAGCATGCAAGATATTGGACGTTATTTCTTGCCTAGAATATATTAATATATACTGGCCATAAGCGCGCACAAACACACACACACACACACACACACACACACACACACACACACACAAACAGGTGTCACTTCTGTCTGCTGTTCCACATGTTCCATTGCCATAGCAACAGTAGATGAAGTTGTCAAGGTGAGTCATGAACACTGTCTATATTTCTCCCTAGAGGTCTATTCTTGACTTTTTGAAGGAGATCATGAGTCATGACCCCTCGTGGGAACACTGTATGAGATTAGGTAGGAATTGTATATACTGTGGTATAATCACCACCTCCTTTTCTCACTTACTCAGGCCCCTGGTCCCTTAAATAACACCCATATTCTCTGTCAATCCACTTAAAATTAGAGAGCAGCTGTCCTAGGAATTTCTTATCCGGAGATGGATTCCTAAAATAACAAGCTAGAATATCTTGAGGGCAAAACTGGAAGCATTTTTGGAAGTGGACCCATAACACCTAAATGTCTATTTACAGCAGTGAGTTTACTGGCTGTGATCTCACAGGCGCGTTGATGAATATATGTGTATGTTTGTGTAAGTGGACTTGTTAGTTTCGGACAGCATGTGGCTGCATGTTCATTTGTGTATGTTTGTATTTGTGATGTGTGTGTGTGTGTGTGTGTGTGTGTGTGTGTGTGTGTGTGTTTGTATCGGGACTCTGAGATCCCCTTACAGACAGAGACAGTTATAAGAATCCTGGACAAGCAGCCTATTTACAACCTCTCAAGGCTGGGCTGCTGCTGTATGGTTGAAAATATACTCAAAAAGCCACCTGTGGGGGAGACAAAATACTGTGGGCTTTCAGAACTGTGCTTCAACTTGTGGGGGAAACATATTTGTGTGATTAGATAAGTAGAATCTTTGTTCGTAATTGACTTGTAGATATGTGTGTGTTGAAATAGTCAGACCTAGCTGGCTGTGACTTGATGTGCCGTTCTGACTGGTATCTGTTGTTGTAGTCAACCTTGTGTGCTCCCTGTGACTGTGAGTACCTAGCTGATATGTAGGGGGAAGCTGGTCAGCTCTGACATTCAAGGCCCTTTGAAGCAGCTGATTGGCAAGGCTGCTACCAATTAAGGTAAAAAAAACGTATTTGCAGGCAGAGGCAGTCGTTAGTGTAACATCGACAAACTAAGACTTAGGCAAACTAAGACAAAGGCGCAATCTTAGTCTGGCGGTGTCTTCGCTTGGGGAGTCTTCAGGACTTCCCGCTATTGCCGAAGTATTACCCTCTCTTTTTAGTTTCTCTCTGCTGGTCTCATTGCTTGTCCACAGATTGCATGCTCCAACTCGTCATGTGTCTCACCCCTCTCTGTTATTTCCTCTTACCGGCAGGAGAAGAACTGGACCCGGGGGACAAAACCAACCTGCTCTACCCTCAACTCTCACCTGTCAACAAACACATTGTCAGAGCGGGGCTTTGGAATGGCCAATCAGCAGTGCAGAATGCTACTTTCGTCTCAGCCTATGCCACTCTGCACTCTCTGCCCTCTATCACCACACAGGACCCCGTCACTCCAGCGGCTCTCACTGCAGCCTATTCCGTCTCCCATTACCCACGTACCTCAGGGTCTGGTCTCCCCAATGTGGCATTCCTCACTCTTTCCATTGTCACAATGCTATGGCACCACATTTGAATTCCATGACGCCACTGTAACTCATCCTGTTCAAACTTACATTGTTATTCTCCACCACCCACCAAGCTCACATGGCATCTTCTTGGAAGAACTCGACGCCTTCTTATTGCACGTCCTCGTGAACGGCCATCCATTGGTTCTGCCCAGGACTTAAACATCGCCACAGACAAGTTTGAATACTCTGGTTTTCTTTCACTACGGTCCTCTTTCGCTCTAACACCCTCCCCATCCCCTCCAACTGACAAAACTGTCAATCATCTTGATCTTGTAGGCTTGTAAAAACCAAGTACTGCTCCCACAGCCAATCTAACGGTTACTCCTATACATGTATCTGATCATTACTTTGTTTTATATTCTCTTCCACTGTCTCCTAAACCCAACACCACGACCCTCACCCACACAGTAACTTACCTATGGACCCCACAAAACAGTTTGCCACCTTCTCCTCACTCAGCCCACCAACCTGGCCCACCATCATCCTTGCAACCGGATGACTGTGTTGTCTTCTTCGAGAATAAAGTTAGCGACATAGGTTCTTCCTCCCCCCAACACCCACCATAACCACCTGCTCAAAACACATTAAACCTGCAACCTCTCTTCCTTTTCGCCCCTCACCCCTGTCGAAACAGTGCACCTTGCAATCTCTAAACAACCACCTTAACCCAATCCCTACTAACATCTTCCAATCCATGTCCGGGACCCTCCTCCCGTTCCTCACACACCTCATTAACACATGCCTGGTCAATGGGCGTCCCCCATCTCTATTCAAAGCAGCTAGAGTCACACCCCTTCTCAAAAATACCTCTCTCATCCCATCTGATGTTATCAACTACAGGTCTGTCTCTCTTCTGTCCAAAACCAATACACTTGAACTCGCTGTACTCAACCTACTTTCTTCCTATCTCAAGTAGAACAACCCCCTTAATTTGCACCAGTCTGGATTCAAGGTGGGCCACTCAACAGAGACCGTCCTCCTCGCGGTTACGGGGGCACTCCACAAGGCGAGAGCAGATTCCCGCTCTTCTGTTCTCATTCTCCTAGACCTCTTTGCTGCTTTTGACACGGTGATCCACCAGACCCTCCTCCTTGCCCTTGAAGTCTCGCTCACCATGTTTGCATTCTACCTGACAGGTCGATCGTATCAGGGGGCTTGGAACAGAACTCTTCTTCATCCCTTGGAAGTGGAGTCCTTTTCAAGACTTGACCATTACCATGGATAATGCTGTGGTCTCCTCCTCCAACTGTACAGCAAAGAACCTACGGGTCACCCTGGACGACCAGTTGTCATTGTCAGCTAACACAGTGGCGGTGTCACCCTCCGTCTCTACAACATCTGGAGTACACGGCCCTTCCTTACCAGAGAGGCTGTGCATGTCATAATCCAGGCCCTCGTCATCACCCGTCTTCACAACTGGAACTCCCTCTTGGCAGGATTGATTGTGAGCGGCATCAAAACCCTTCACACCGCAACACATCCGGTCTTCAACCACCCCAAGTTCACTCACACCAGTTCTCTCCTCCACACACTCATATGCTGCCGGTGGCAGAACGCATCAAATTCATGTCACTTGTCCTAGCCTATGACTGGAACTGCACCCGCCTACCTACAGTTAATGGTCAGACCCTATAATGTTCCGACCATTGCACTCGGCTGCCGTGTGTCGCCTTGTTGCCCCCTCACTCCGTAGAAAAGGCAGTGTGGCACCCCGGTCACAACTTTTCTCCTCCTTGGTCCTCGAGTGGTAAATTTGACCTCCCCACTAACACTTTACTTTGGTTCTTAAATGTAGCATGCAACAATTGTATTTGTATTAGCATCAGGCCTGATAAAAGCTGGATAAAAAGAAAAAAGTCTGCTAAGTGACTATAATGTAATTTAATGAAAATCATCTGTCAAAAGAAATTTGCCTCTAATTCCTAAGGAATTGAATTGGTGTTGAACATTATTTCCTCAATAAAACAGCATATTTGTCCTTTTCAAATGTTGTAATATCTAACCTATCACTAATTTTGCATTTACTAAGTAGAGTTATGTTGCCTATACTTTGAGATATCCCCATTTACTTGAATCCTGTTTTAGTATTGGACTTCTTTGAAGATGACACAGCCATGATGATTTTGGCTTTGTCTGCTTTGGTTTTGTCTGAAATGTGTGAGGTAGTATACAGGGAGAAGAGAGGGGGTAGCTTATTGATGTATGTGAGCTCCTCCACTGAGCTCAAATCTCTGTCTCCTCAGGGAAGAGAAGTATTCACTCACCAGCTACTCTGACAGCCTCATGTGAATTACTTTCATACTAACCTGCTGACTCTGCAGCTAATGACGAAGGCTAGGCCATGACCTGAATGTGCAGGCATTCAGAAATATAAGAAGAGAAATAGCAATAGGGACAACATGAGACCCATTTCGAAATATAATGCATGTGTTTGTAGCTCGTCTGGCACATTCTTGCCAATTTGTGCGCATGCGAAAGGAGACAGACCCGGGAAGTGAGAGCTAAAGAGGGGCGAAGTCACAATGGCATGTATCGAGATTCAGAATCAGCTACAGCTACCTCATAATCAATAATTAAAAGCTCACGTGGCGAGAAACAGATATACGGCGTGAGGGAGAGAGTGAGCAGCATAAGTAAAGAGAGACTAAGAGAGATATGCTGCAGCAAGAGTGCTGTGAAATATTGTCCTAAATCATGTGCGGATAACAGCACTGAATACTTCAATGCCCTATCCAGCCTGATGACACCCAGTTCCCAGGCTTGGCAATCACATTAAGGCAAAGGTTACCAACTAACAATGATGTCTCATGAGAATCAGGAAAATAAAAAAGTGTGTTCTGTTATTTAAAGACTATTTTTTAAATTAACACTGAGCAAAACATGTGTCTGAATTGTGTGTTTTGGCTTTATTGGGGTTTGCTTCACGTTTGATTTCATTTAGCCACAAACTGTGTTGTTTATGTGTTTAAATTAATTAAGTTAAGCATAAGTTATGCTAAGTTGACCTATTTAGCTAAAACTGATAAGCTTCACATAATTGTGACATTTGATTTCCAACCCTTGTCGACCAGTTGATCATGAGCCGACATATAATTGCTCTATTTTTCCCTGCCTGTACGCTAACCCGACCTTGCTGGAAATCTTGCTAATGGTCATATGTTATCTCCATATGTTAGACAACGGATGTAGACAGCCTGTTGGCTCCCTAGGAACCCCAGATAAAATCTACTGAAACCACCCACTTCATACTGAAAAGTGGATTGAGTGCTGGTCTGCTGAACCCCAGCAATTGAATCTAGAGCCAGAGTAATTATGCAAGATGATAATTGTTCTTAATCATTCCCAGAACATGGTTAAAAATACTTCCCAATGCATGCTCATTTAGAAGAGGTAAGCAGATCGGAAGTTGGTCTTGTTCCAACCCGTTTCCTCTTCCTCCAATTTAAAATCACCTACTAAACTTAATGAGACTCCTTAAAGGATAACGAAGCAGCAAATTGCTCACTTTTGTTGTCTGGGCTGAATAATGTTTCATAGAAAAGTGTCACAGGTCAATTTTAACTACAGAAAGATGATTCAAAGCCTCATGGAAAAGGGATTCTGCCTGCATGTTGTGTTCTGTAAAATTTGTATAATTGAAAATGTGTGCTTGTGTGTGTTTGTGTGAGTGCATGTGTGGTATGAAAAAAAGAGAGCTTGTTAGAGAAACCAACAAAGAGATGTAATGTCTTAACTCTTTTTTGTTTATGTTGGTTTCTTATTCATTTATATGATCTCTCCGACATGTAAAAACAAGCCTCCAGGGCCTATCATGCACCCTTCCCCCAAGAATGAAAAAAGAAGTCTCTGAGGAATCAAAAGGCCATGCCCATCACAGATGACTGATTAGACCTATTGTGACAGCCGGGTCTGTGCCCCCACCCCAACTTCTTCTACATAATAAAGCCAAGGAGGTGAGAGTTTGACCCCAGGCCCATGAGCTCCTCCTACTGCGTGTCAGAGGGGACCTTCTGTGGAGATCAGGGGTCAAGGTCCTCAAAACACAGCCGTCAACATCCCAACACCCACACACTGGCTCCACACTCACCACACAACATGGTGCCCATCTGGAGGAATTCCCAAATATGAGTACAGAGAAAAGCAGTCATATAATGTATCCATAAAATGTGCTCTGTATTGTTAGCCTCTGAAGTATTTTAGTAGACCTAATGATCATGAACATCAAAACAAACTCATGTGCCTAATAGAAGCCTTAACTCTTTCATTAATCTCGCGGATATGTATGTTGTCTGAGGGGCCAAAGCTACATTGCAAAAGCAAAATTCACAACAGTGTGCACTTTAGGCAGGCTCTGTGGTATTCTCTGGGGTTATTTCACCCCATTTGTCAGGTTCTGACTCATTCCTGGCCTGTGTTTTGTCGCTCAAGACTGATCAGTAACCATGAGTGTCTGATATAGCTGAAACTTCTGGTTGGTGGCTATGAAATTAGCCATGTGAGAGAAAATCTGCTGTAATGAAGAGTTTTGGACAACAATAGGTTGTGAGCATGAAGTTACTTAGATCAATGGCAACTCTATTGTGTGGATAAACAAAATTAAACTTAAAACAATTTGACTCAACAAACTCTTGATTTCAATATTTACTAATTAATGGAAATTAAAAACAAATACAAAATCAAATATATTTTACATCATGTGGGAGAGTCTTTTTTTATAGTAACCTTGTTTAATGCTAATATTTTACTAAATAGGCTGTAGACTTGTTTTCCTGTTATTGCATGAACAAGTGAGACATAGGAGATATAACCCCAAAGTTTAAATGACAAAGAGTGACAGCACAGATCAAAATAAATCAGGGAAGGTTCTGGAAGAATAGTTCAATCGTAAATAATTTGTTTTTGGGGGTCCCTGTAGTGACTCGAACCAAGTATTTAGAATATTGCCTCAATAACTTCTTTTTCTCAAACCCCTGTCTGTCCTGCATAAGTGAAGAAGAATGATCATTACATAATTGTATTTTCCATCCTTTTAGCATGTTGAAATTATAATTTAATAATAATGCACTATTAATAATCTACTTTTAAAGCAGACACAAAATGAGTGTTACACAATTGTAATTAGAGTATGTTAAGGCTGGAGAGTCCATTTGTCTTTTTAGCAATGAAACATTAGATAGAGGATAGAAAGGTACTTTAAGACCTCAAGAGGATGGTCCAATCACAGTATACTTAGAAGTTGATTGACCTAAATCCTTGTAGTTGCAAACAATTGAGCTCCCAAACAAACAAATAGATGCAACATATTCTTAAATATGGCAAAAGGAAATAACACCTTTTGCTCACTGCTACTTCACACTTGTCTTCCAAGCACTTCCTATTGCCTTCCATTGTCCCCTAGAGCCTAGACGAATCACAATTAACATTCTGTCCCTGGTCCTTTCACCAGAGAGATGGACAGCTGTGGGGGGCTTCCACTTTCTCCCAGCCAGTTCATGTCTTGCCAAAGGGAAAACAAACAACCATTGTACTTATGCTCTGATGATGAGTTCTTGTCCACAGACAGTGCTCATTCATAGACTCATCAGTTAATTGGGGCCTTCCACACAAGTATGGCAATTTTCCAACAATTCTCTTTCTGTTGATGTGAATTCATCTTGCAGAATAGTTTTGTATGTAAACTGGTAAAACTTGTACTACAATAATGATGGCATGCAATGCAAATGTGTTCATATTTTCAAACCAATGCTTAAAACAACAGTGTGCCATTTTTACCATGTCACATTCCTTTTGATCAACCTTTTAAATTGTATATTATACAATTGACTGAAAATAAAAACAGCATTCACATTTTGGGCTGTATATATTTTTCAATCTGTTTTGTAAAAACACTATACTTTCTCTGTAGCAATCGGTCTCGTCTGATTGCACTACATCCTCTTTGTCAGTGATGATATCTTTATCTGAAGTGTTGATTAGATTTAGCATCTCCAACCCGTTCGCAATTTAGACTGGTGTGATTGTCAAGATGGCATGCTTGTTAGGACTATAACCCCATGTGGGGTGCCGAATGATGGCAGGGTAAGAGGACCTACTACTTCTAGACTAGTGAGGTCTGTTTTCTCTCTCTCTATCGCTCTCAAAAAAGTATATAAACTAAAACAATGTCTTAAACCTTTTGCCCATTTTTGCTATGGAATTTTACTTAGTATATAATGTCCCAGATCTAATCAGATCAGTGACTGTGCATCCTAGACCTAGACTGTTGGTTGCTTATGTATGATTAATTCACCAAACAGATAATTGTTTATGAGTGTGTCATTGTGTAATTGCGTGTTTATTTGTGTGCGTGTGTGTGTGTGTGTGTGTGTGTGTGTGTGTGTAGTACTGGTCCCAGCCTAGGTCTGATTTTAGCCATCTGTGTGCTAGCTGCAAGCACTCCCTCCCATTGACGTCACTGCCCATCGGTCCCGTTGGATACAGCTGCAAAACTGAGAGAGAGAGAGAGAGAGAGAGAGAGAGAGAGAGAGAGAGAGAGAGAGAGAGAGAGAGACTAAGCGGTGATTGAAGAGAACATAGCAGAACGGCGGTGGCGACGGCCATCTTAGAACTATTTCGGTTACCGGAATACATGTTGGGGATTTTTTTCTTGGTATAGAAATATTTGAACAAACCGAAGGGGATATAATAAGGTTGTTTTTGTACCCCGTGGTTTTAACTCGAATTCGGGATGCAATTCCGAAGGAATAAACCATTTGCATCCGTTGTCGCAGCGGTCCTCGGACTATTATGTGCGGTGGAAGCAGCCAAAGGTAAACCCTAACTAACGCTTTATCTCTCGCGCCTTACTGCTACGTTTTATAAAAAAAAAAAAATCAAGATATATAACTGAAGGCCTATGGTCATTATAGGCAGGAAACGGGTTGGTTGTTGCAGCCAATATATTGTCAGTAAAAGTATTAAAACAGTAGGCATTCCATTATGTTCAGTGCAACCTGCCTTAACAGGGATGGTCAGTGTAGCCAGAGGATGGATGTTGCTATCAAATATGCTGCAGCAAGTGCGCTGTGTTGCTTTGTTGCCCATCACATCACATTTTACAAGGTAGTCGACACTGTGAATTAGTCCATTGATCATTGATCCTTTATATTTTTAAAGGCACCAGAATGTCAATATGTTAAATATGATCTTCCTCTCCAGCCTACATAGTTCAGATATTTTCAGATCATCAGGTAAATTCTTAACGTTCAATCTGTAGATTTATTGCCGATATAGCCTAATGGAAATATCAAAGGCTTGATAAACAGTTTATTTGCTTTTGTCTTTGCCAATAATGCTGTAGTGGACAAAGTGTCAAGGCAATGATAATTGATAATTTCTTAAGAGTTGTAGAGAAGCAGTGTCACCGTATTTATAAACGTAGAATTAAAATAGGTTGGTTGAGACTAGCCTATATTGCAGCCGCACTAGAAGGTCTGATCAGATTATATCAGCAGCTCGTGCTTGTTTGCTACGCATTGCAGATCCTCCCCACAAACACTATTTTGTTGGTGGATTAAAAAATAAATGTTATGATCACGGGTTTAGCACTTATATGCGTGCTTATAAGAGGCCTATAAGGCTAAGATTGTGCAAACGTATTTTTTTGGTTTAAATAGTCCTCTTGGCTATTACTAATTTACCAACAACAAATACTGCGGTCAATAGAGGCCAACAGCTATTTTAACCTTAAAAGGCGTGCCATGACATTAATTCACGGACATTCCATGATTGTATGTCTTATCTTTTGCGTTGACTGTAGTGCACACTCCAGGAGGTCTGTCAAGCAGTGTTGTCGCAAGGTTAGGTGCCATACACCTTTTTTGCCACACTTACCGAACACACATTTGACACATGGTTTTAGTGCAAGACCTAAAGGTATACCCGCAACTAAAAAAATATATAAAAATCTAAATTCGTTCAAAAAGTATTTGGTGTCATAAGAACACCATCAATGTTGTTGTTTTGTTTTTTTTATGCCCAAATTCGAATGTTTGTTCCACTACAGGTTGAAATAATGGACTGCCTTAAATACAAGTTATATATTTACTTGATTGTTCTGTTTAAAAAGTAGGCCATTTTAAACTTCTCAACTTATAACAGAAAATTATTCAATAATGTGTTATTGAATAAAGGTCACATAAAGGTCAGCATTGCCCACAGCAAAGTTGTCTTTTTTGGTGCCCCCATGTTTTACCTCTAAGAATGCATAGGCAGTCAACATGCAGTTAACTTAATTTATATTCCTTAGGCTAAAAATCAAATCATGTTCTTGGATGTGTGTGGTTTGTTTGTATAGTTTGCACCTGCTCTATTCTCTATCAGCAGTGGTACCAATCCGCATCATGTTGTCCTTACCTTTATTGGCTAAAGGTCTATTGGCTTTTTGGTGCACAAGAACTTGTTTACAATGGTTAGTCTCTTATCGCTTTGACAGTTTAGCCTCTTTGAAGCGTTCAATATCATCATGCATTTTTGGTGTGCAAATTCACATGAATGGAGCAGTTTTAACTAGAGATGCACCGATTGCAGTTTTCTTGGCCGATTCCGATTTCCGATTTTTTTAAAGTCTGAACTGCCGGTTCCGATTTTGGCCGATTCCGGTTTTCTTTCTAAGAACTACAAT
>JAVQIZ010126886.1:0-16147 GCA_036023535.2 Galaxias brevipinnis | reverse complement strand
CGGCAATAAGCCCCCTTGTCGACAAACAGGGTTTGGATCGCAGTCCGCTTGTGCTGCAGGGGTAGGTTCTGCGCGCTAAGACGGTCAGTCGAATAACTGCGATGCATCACATCGCATTTACGCAGGGAAATGCATTTCTAGTTTTCTAGTTGAACATGGTTATCGGACTCTCAGAATCATACTTTTCTTTATTGCATTACAATACAATGTACTGGTAAAATTAACAAACTAATGGAAATGCTTTTATGTTTATGGTCAACTTTATAGAAAATACATCTTTTTATGATTCAATTATTATTTGTTGATGCTGACCTTACCATAAAAATGGCATGCAATTTATATTTACAAAAAAAATACTGTAAAATGCAATACTTTTTATGCATTTCGCAGGATTGTTCTGGGATGGTATTGACATGTACTATATATTTGCAGTTAGTGCTAATGTTTTATTTCTACACCTTGGCTGAGACATGTCTGTTGATTCCTCTTTTTCCACTGTTTCTGATTTAATGATAAGCTTTCAGAATTTTACCACAAATTACTTGTTTTGTTTGCAAAAATTGCCAGCAGTCTGGGGAAGTTACTGGAGTTAATTACTCCCATAAAAGCTGCCAATCACTTCTTTTGAAGTCACCAGCAATAAAGTTGTCAACTTCCAGCTGTCAGTCCACAGCATATGCAACCACAGTAATCTATTGAAGTTGTGACAGCCTCTAGGTTCTGAGGCCATTAGGAGTAATGGCTGGCACCTGGATGAGCATGAATGGTGCTCTATAGGTGCCCGAGCTGGTGTGAGGGAGGAAGCTTTTTCCCTGGTGTTGTTGATCTGACTACGGCTAACTGGTTGGTTTAGTTGTGTGTTCAGAAATAAATGGATTTTGGTTTGAAAGTACGCTGTGTGGTCACCTTTTTGTCATACCTTGAGCCAGGTCATGACAAATTGTGGTTTGTCTGTTTTCTGTCCTGTGAGTTAATACAGGGAGTTGGTGTGCGTTAGTACAGGAGGTTGGTGTGCATCCGGTGCTACCGTTTGAGGGGTTGACGTCATTTTAGGGAATGACCTGGCGGGGGGCAGAGTGTAGCCAGATATCAAAGGTGCTGCTGGGGTGTGATCGGACGGGGTTCCGGAGGTCTTGGTGACAGAACAGCTGGGTTCTACTGTTAATGTTCCAAAGGCGCAAGGGGTCATGGAGTCAAAAAATGTTGTGCTACTGTCTGTGCCATGACCCAGCCCATGACTGCGGCAGGTTCAGGGAGGTCTGATGTTCAGAAGTTTGCTTTGTCACTGCCTGCTAGTCTTTCTATTTCACGTTCAGAGCTGGTGAGAGAACGAGAAAACCCATCTCTGAGTGACGGGTACGACCTGGTTTTATCTGCAGCTCAGGTAGGGGAAGTTGGGCAGGGGTATTTCCTCCAGAATGGCCTGTTGCTTAGGGTGTGGGCTTCTCGTGGGGAAACATTCAGTGGGCATTGTGTTGTCCTACATTTTTCAGTACAATCTGCACATCAGTACTTCAGACAGCACAGAATAATGTTGCCGATTATATGGGTGTGAAGAGTACTACTATCGGGTGCTGGCCTCGGTTAAAACGTGACGCTGCTGGTTATATAAAGATGTGTCACACCTGTCAGGTAACCAGCAAACCAAATCAGACAAGAAAGCCTGCTCCTTTTTATCCAATCCCTGTGATGGATCAGTCATTCGAGCATCTGATTATTGACTGTGTGGGACCCCTTCCCCGGTCCAAGTCTGGTTGTTCTTATTTGTTAACTATAATGTGTCTGTCAACTAGATTTCCGGCTGTTTATCCCCTGCATACTACCGCTGCAAAATTGGTAGTCTGGGCACTCAGCCAGTTAATATCATGTTTATTTGTGTTTGGGATTCCCCAAATTATCCAGTGATCGAGGTCAAATTTAACGTCTCGGCGGTTTGCACAAGTCCTCCATCAACTGCACATAAGGCATAACAAGGTCTCAGCATACCATCCCCAAAGCCAGGCTGCACTAGTGTTTTCATCAGCATCCGAAATCGTGGCGTGCCTGAACTGAAGGCAGAATAGAAAGCCTTGGCTTTTGCGTTTTTTGCTATTAAAGCCACTATAGGCAACTTTTTTTGTATTAACGTATTATCAATACCTTTGGACAGTTTGCACATTGTAATGTTCATGGGGAAATTAAAAAATTGCTGTTCATATCAGTCCTTTTGAAGTCTCAATATTCAATACAAAAGTTGTCTGCCGCTGGGTGAGATCTCCCGCAAAACTGTGACAATTTGTTTTATGGCACAAGGAAATGCGTCACTAAATCAGGAAGAGATGCCCATTCTTGGAGTATAGTCGTTGATCATTGTAGCGATATGCAGTGACCACGAGCATTCTGCATGTCTTCTTTGCGACGGTTAGGGAAAATAATTACAGCAAGCAAACTGTAGAAGCAGCCAAAACCACCACTTCTAAGAAACTACCTACAGCTGCCATAATTTCTATGTACGTATTTACAGATTTTTCTACACATTTAGATCTATGTACGCATTCACACATTTGTCTACGCATTTATGCATTCACACATTTGTCTACCAGTGGCGAACCATCAGGGCCTTCAAAGTATTGGAAGAATACCCTGTAATCCTCAACTGAAAAAAAGAAAATAACTTTTCAGATTATTTCAATAAACATCTACAGTATGTGCTGTGTCTAATGTCAGTTTTACTCCGACGTGTTTCTGAGGTTTTCGGTGTAGGCTTTGAGTCATGCATACCATGGCCATGTTCTTGTGTTGGAAGAAAAATTTGACCAATCAGAATTTTCTATTTTCAGAATAGATCCTCCCCGAGAGTATTGTACATATTTCATTGAAATATGTAGAGCGTACAATGACGATTGACAATTTGATCAGCCAATGATATGGATTGATAGTCAGTTGGGGTGTATTCTTTCAAATTTTCCCATGGCTCAGGGCATACTTGCCAACCTTGAGACCTCAAAAATTGCGAGGATTTCCAAACAATAGCCGGGGGTCTGAGGATCCTCCACAAAAAAATGTGTTGATAGAGAATGGTGGCAATGGAAATCGGGAGGGTTAGCAAGTATAACTCGGGTTATTCTAGAAGAGCCTAGCATCAGTTCCAACTTTCAACACATTGGTTTGAAAGAACAAGATTTTTGGAGGGATGGCCACGCGAGACCCCACTTGCTGGCTCATCTATTCTGGCTTGTCTGAGTGTGACCTAGTTTCGCACACCGAATAGCTAAAGGATAATATATAATAATACAATGATGACATATTGAGCTTAGCTACAGGTGGAGATGCTAATGATATTGTTGCGGATGTATTAACAGTGCCCTTTTCAAGACTACCTTCAAATGAAAAGATTAACGTAGTGAAAAAAGGCTGCTCAGCACCCGAAGATTTTGATTTCAATCAACCCATAAAAGCAGGTTATGTGCATTTATTGTGCATTTCATTTTATTGTCTTAACTTGGTCTTTCTTTGCATTGGTATAGTTGTTACCATTATTATATTTTATATATACTACATTCAACAATTATACCCTTATTACCACTATAAATTTTATTCCACTAATCAAAAAAAATACATCGGACTGTGTCAGTGTGGGTAAAGACAATCTCAAGCACAAACAATATACACAATTATACACATTTATAAGGAATACACATTTGCAGATCCCTGTACACATAGACCACTCTCAGTACACATTTACCAATCTGATCACGCATGCACGCATTGAGGTACAGTTACACGACTCTCCACGCAAATTTGCTAAATGTATTGCTACAACAATGGTCCCATAAATAGCGGTCAGTGCCATTTTGTGAATGCAAGGTTCACTCTAGCCTTGAACAGGCTGAACCAACATTCTTTCCCATCTAATCTGAATGGGCTCGCACTAGAATTCTAATGCCCAACCGTAATTTCTGCGTTCTGACAAAAAATACTGCCTTATATTGTCCGCCTTTAAAACTAGCCAAGTATAATTCAAATTTTTAAATTGAGTCAAGTATGAGAATGAACATTCTCAAATACTTATAGGCAGAAAATCTGTAGGAGGTGATTTTGGCGACCTCTACAATTTTCTTGGTGTAATTACTTTCCCTTAACCATTGCAAAGAAGACGTGTAGGATGTGCGCGGTCACTGCATATCACTAGCCTGATCAACGACTATACTCCAAATATGGGCTACTCTTCCTGATTTAGGGCCGCACTTCCTTGTGCCATACAGCAATTTGTCACAGTTTAACGGGAGATTGTACCCGGTGGCAGACAAAATGAGTATTAAATGTTGACTTAAAGAGGACAGATTTTTTTTCACTTGCTTATTGACATTACAGTGTGCAATCAGAACAAATGTATTGATAATATGTTCATAAAAAAAGAATTTGCCTACAGTTGCTTTAAAAAAATTAAATCTTCAAAAGCACTACTCAAGTGCAGTAGTTGTAATGTTTTACTTTACGTCCCTGCTTGGGGGTAAAGGGGCTATAGATTTATCACCATCACAATAAAGTCATTGCCCATGAAGGATCGGAAGAGATTAGATGAACAGACTAAAATAGTTAATGATCGATTTCAACACAACCTGCCACAGGGACTAAGAGGAGTAGACATGCTACAGTGTGGCCTAGTCCCGAATACTGAGTCCCTGCCACAGCATTGATCAAAAGCTAGTTTTATATTATTTAACAAGGAGTTGCTCTATGATTGCTAGTTCATAAGACACTTGCTTCTGTTAATATTAATTATGATAATTCACCTTCACTTTTTACACACAGATGTTGTGCCCCCCTTCTGTCGTCTAATGTTAGCTCAAAACTCCTCAGAATTAGCCAAACTATTATAAAGACAAAAACAAACAATTTTCAATATAGTCAAATGAACATACCTTTTAATCAATGATTCCAACCTACCCCTGCCACTTCAATGTGCCATTTCCCTTTTCCAGATATATAAAGACAGCAATCGTTAAAGTGGAGGACTGTAACCACTTATATTTTGGGAATATGTGGCTGAGCCTAACCACATAGTGACACAAAGTCAAACGACAAAAAGAACCTAACCGCAAGCAGGAAACACTTGCGAGAGGTGAATCTAAACTAGTCTAAGGTGTTAGTGGAATAAATGTACACTGTCAGATTATGTGTACGCTCAAAGCATGAGTTCTTCTTTGCAGTTTTTTTTCATTTACTAATTTAGAAGAATCTCTAAAGTAAAAACATTTTTGGTCTCCCTAACATTGAAAAAGAGGTTCATGCAGTTAATAAACGCTATACACATTAAGTGATTATTATCTATATTTTAGACGTATAGTTCCTTTTACCAGGGGGTGGTAGGCCAGGGGGTAAAAGTAAAAATTGGTGCATGTAAATTATCATGTAATGGTAGGCTTATTGTTCTCTCGATTCTATTGCAACTAACCTGAAAAAACTCATCACAGTCATGGCAACCTATTTAGAGTGACGGCTGTAATGTAACATATTCCAGTACATTCCCTTTCAACAATGACCAAAACTCAGCTCTGCTTTGATTACGTATTGAGAGCCAAACCAGCAGTAGACTGGAAGGTGGTTTGCTCCTGTCAATTGTGTCTGCTTTGTGTGTGGTGTACTGATGTACCTGAGCAAAATATTATGTAAGGATAATGTTATTCTTTTAAATTACCTGCAGAACGCATCGTTTTTTAATAAAGAACACTACTACTAACTTTCTTTAGTTTTTAGGGAGTTTTACAACTACATGAACACCATATTTAACCCTCATTATCACAATCTTAAGCGCACTATACACAAAGTTCAGACCCCTGTCACAAATAACAACCAAATAGGCTTGGTACAAAGACATCATCGTGTCATGATCAAATATTGTAACGGCCTACGCTGCTGCCATGATTGTTGAGCTATTATATTCAACATACAAGAGCAAGAACGAGGGTTTCAATGTCCCACCTGCCATCAGAATGTGTAACTATCCATCCCTGCAGTTGTTCTCATATCCACTACACGCTATGATGGAGCATTGTGTTTTGCATCTGATACATTGACAGTTAAGAAAGGATACATATGAATAAAATATTTGGATAAAGAGTAAGAAAAGAAAAATTGTAATGAAAGAGAAGACAATGACCCAGTCTCTTCCCATCATTCTCTTCCCATCCCCCTCTCATCCAATGACAGATAGTTCGCTCCTCTCCTTCTCTCACAGTCAGGGGAGCAAACACACCCCTGACAGGTTTCCATGGTAACGCCTTACATGCACACACTCTTTCTATTTAACAGTGTATGGGCTCATGGTAACGCCTCTATATTGAAAACGAGGTGCTTCCCTCTCCTCCATTTGCAGAAACACCAGCTGGCCAACAGACCATGCAAGCCCTGGCTGGATAACACTTGGTTAGCTTAACTTTAATTTATTTCTCACATTTAATATCAGGATGTAACCCTGTTTGGTGAGGTTTTTTCAAGAACTTGTGTGCATGAAGTGTTGCGTATACATACACCAACATACAACATTCTCACAGTCTAACGCAAGGGTTGATACACTTTAGGAAAATGCATGGCCCTTGAAATGATTTAGCAGCCTACCTTAAACATGACATGGCCACTTCATCCATTGCATGTCTTTGTTTGACTTCTTGCAAAATCTCATGCATGGGGCTAATAAATGAGGATTCTTTGCCCATTTTTACATTTAAAAAATATTCTAAACTGGACTATTTTTTCGTCATAAACAATTTTAGCATTCAATACAAGGCTTTAACAGTTGACTTCACGTGGCCTTGTTTCAACCCACCATCCAATATATCTCATCCAGGTAAACCTAATCAGCTATACTATATACTGTACCTTCACCTCAAATCATCCTCATCTGCTTGATCATCCACATTGCCAATCGTTTCAATACATATGCATTAACTAATTTAATTTTACAAATTGCTTGCACCTCCCTAAATCATTCAATCCTACCTCCTAAATAGACTACGCCTAAGCTGTTCTTTTCATCCAAGGTAGATACTTAATCTGATATTAGTCCACATTTATCTTCAATAAGCTTGTATGTGCTTGAGAAACAACAGACAATATAGTTGTCCAAAAATAAAAATCCGTCATTTGTCTTCATTCAGATTAGGTCCATCAGTTTCATAAATTATAATATTACAATAAAGCAAGTGAAACATTGTTAAATTTACTTTGAATGACAAGTAAGATACAATTGAAGGATTGTGACTCTTACCTTCAGGTGCTCCTCATCTTGTCAAAATCCATTCTGTGGATTTGGCTCACTGAGAAAGCACCCAGCCAAGCAGACACGAGTACTCTCTGTCGCTGTAAATGACACACACAGCCTTCGAATGCCCGCTCAATCCTCTTTGTATCGGCCTCTGTCCACTCTGCCCTTCATGAGAACAATATCTTTTTATCTCCCTCTCTCTTTGATTACTGCGCATCTTAGCTCAATGGTCACACTGCGCACCAGTTTTTTTCTATTCCCTGTTTTAAACAGCCGTTGCCAAAGCCCTGGTTGACAGAGGCGCTAAGCTGGTGATGAGGAGAGGGGGATGAGCAGACATGGAAAGGCAGAGTGAGAGAGAGTGAGACTCTTCCCTTGTGCAAGCTTCTGTGTCGAGACACTGTGGGGGTCCACCCCTCCTCCACCATCACAGATTTTTCTCGCTTCTCATTCTTCTCCTGCTCATCACCTGTGAACAGATCATGCCTTCACATTAAGACACACATTAACTGATGAAAGCGTGTCCCACCACTTCTTTATCTATTATTTTACTGTGCCTCTAATCGTCTTTCTCTGTTCTTTAAAGAATTTAGAGAAACATTTTTAAATTTTCATTTAATTTAATTTCATTTGTTGCGTTATAAATTATTAACTGTAAGTGTGAATTGAATTGTTAGGTTTAAAAATAATAAAGAGAATAAATGGCGCTAAACTGTGTTATTTATCTCAGAATTATAGGGTTTTAGAATTAAGTTCAAAAGATTCAAAGACCAAAAAATATTCTAAGATCACTTCACTGGCTCCGTGTTATTCAATAACTGAATTTAAATTAATGTTTATTGGCCAAAAAAATCTAAATCATTTCGGCCCATAAAGCATTTCTGATGTGCTAATAAAATATAAACCTTCTAGACCCTGCACCAGTTACCTAGAATAGGTCTGCTAATTGTTCCCAGAGTTAAAAATAAAAAAGGTGAAGCCGCATTTTGCTACTATTGTCATGATCCATACTGGCTAAAGAGGACCCAACTGCAGACTAATCTACAAAAACATAGGTATATACTAGAAATAATACCATAACCAAGGAAAAAACACTGGCGACCAGGTAGAACAGAGCCCTGGCGTTTCCTGGTGAGCTCTGGCGTTTTCTGGCACCTGGGGACAGCTGTTGCAGAGATGATCCCGGTCCCAACAGTACAGGCAGCTCCTGCATGCCTCTTTCTCTCTCCTCAGCAGACAGGCGAGTGTGACCCGGCTGCAAGGGCTCAGGGACTGCGATCTGCTGGAAAGAAGGAGGGTCACCGCTGCCTGCCGTCAGAGAAGGAACCGGTGTTCTGCGTTGACGCTTCTCTCAGCGAGGCGTTTGTCAATCCAAACAGCCAGGTCAATAAGGTGCTCCAACTCGACCACATCCTCCCGGGCAGCCAGCTCATCCTTCACGGCCTCGGGTAGTCCCTCCAGGAAAGTGGGCACCAGAGTAGCTTGTGGCATCGGTTGGCACAGGGAGACCCCCTGTGAGGACTGAGTAGGGGCAGTGAGGACAGTCTGGAGCGAGACCTGTAGTTGTGCCTGGGTAGACAAGATGTGCTCGAGGGCAAGAGAGAGAGACTGGAACTGAAGCACCATCGCCATGAAGTCCTCTCGTTGATGACCCATCAACTTGTTCTCTTGGCGCACTGCGCACTGGAGGTCCATGATGTCCACTGGGTCGTCAATTGATACCGTCATTCTGTCATGATCCATACTGGCAATAGGAAACCCAACAGCAGACTAATCTACAAAAAATAAGTATAAACTAGAAATAATACCATAACCAAGAAAAAAACACCGGAGACCATATTTGCAAATACTTGCATGACATGGCAAATAATAAAAAGGTTGGTGCCCGACAGTTTGTTGTGGGCTGGGTTGCACCAACATGGTTTAAATTAATCCTGGTTTAGGGTTAATCAAGGGTTAGTAAATCTAGGTTTAAACTGGTTAAAATTAATCAGAGATGTGTTGCACATCTTAATTTAAACCCTGGATTAGCTAAACTGGTTTAAAATAGGATTAGTAGGTTCAGTGTTCGCCATGATGGATTCTGACAAAATGTGAATAAATTCACCATGTAGGCTAAACAAATACGGACCAAAATAAATTGCTGTGGTATTTCCTAAAATATCTTTTTAAATACATGCCGTTACTGTTTACCACTAGAGCGCTTAACGCTATGTTTTGCTAATTACTTTGTGGGCAACTAGCTAGCTGTTTATTTAACAATATGACACGTCGAAGAGGTTTTTGAAATGTGAAAATATTCTGCTGAGTTGTCGGAAGAGTTTGGGGGTGATAAGAGAGGACTGACAGCTGCGTGCTCGAGAAGGGGATCTGGTTGGGTCCAGTTAGAGCTGAGCGCTTTGCCTTAATGGCTCAATTGTAGGAGACGGGACAGTCAGCGGCAGAAGAGAGGCGGGGGAAGTTTCAAACCAGCGGAGGATCACCACCAATGACAATGGGCCCTCTGTCAAAGAAGTAGATTGACTTTTTAAAAATTTGATTGTAGCCATGTTCTCAATAAAACTGTGGTATACATAACATGAACCTCATCCAGGGGTGGTTTAAATATAAATTCAAATCCAGGTTTTGACTAGGGTTCAAATTACTGGTGCAAGGGACTTGAATTTAATCTAGGTTTAAATGGATTATATGCTATGCTAAAATCCGAGTGTGTGCGTCAAAGAACCACCAATGATAAACTAAAGCAATGATTAAACATAGCTTAGCCTACTCCAATTCATAATTGAAAAAAATTCTGTTGTAGGGTTTCCCATTTTTGTTGAGCTATGTTGATGTCTGGTCTATCCAAATAGCTTAATTTCTAACTTATCTTGTAATTTTAATCATTTGAATTTTAAAAAACTACACGGTTTTTAGAAACGGCAGGTGCAGCAATTGCTGACTGCAATTTCTGCAGTAGTCTAAATGGGCAGACTAATTCAATAAAACTCAATAGGCAATCGGCAAAATATTCGCCACTTATGCTGAACCATAAGTATGTGTGCTTGATATTGGCTCATGCCAGACAAACGTTTGAAATCTATACTTTAAGTATTATTTAAGTAGGTTTAGGCTAGGTTGCACATAGGCTTTTTCCACCAACAATGGAACAAAGGGTTTCGTTCTGGTTGACCAACCTAATTTTGAAACCTGGAAGAAACCAATAAATGTTAGTGCGAACCGCAACGACATAATTAGGCAAACTTGGACAACTATAATATAAGGGGGGCGCCAATGCTAAACTCTGTGTTGTCAGTTACATCTGAGTGGCCCTATAATGGAAAGTAAAAAAAATACCTTTAAAAGCCCATAACATTTGCATCTGGAATGTGTGGAAGAAAATATAGTCCTCAAGTTCTTTTAGTATGTAAGCAGGTTGTAAGAATTTGTTCAGAATTAATCATAACACAAGCATTGACAAACTCGAAAAACCCCGAAACCAACCACTACCTAAGATGGTCCAAGGACTTGCACAGAATACATGAATACAGAATACATAGTACCAAGGCAACAACATGTTCCAGGCTTAATATAAACAGGCAATAGCGATGAAGAAAATAAAAAGTGAAACAATCATACAGTCAGCCCTTATCAACCGACCAAACATGGTGGTGCCAATGATATTTTCGAATATGATTAAGGTGATTATGTCACTGCAATATCTAATATGGCAATCAATGAACAATAATTATGCAAATCATTGAATAGAAATATGATTATTTCAACAAATGCAGCTTCCAAAATACATTTCCTGTCTTGGAAACTATTTTTAAATATCCCATCGATTGCGACGAAGACTACTGGTATAAGCACTATTTATTTGATAGTTATGTGGCTATGAACCCCGGCTACATTATATGGCACCTGTTTGAGGTGGAAATGCTAAGTAGATCTAGGATTAGATACTGATTAGAATGGTTTGACACTTGTTTCAAGGCAACAATACCGAAAGTGTTTGGTGGAAATACGCCATAACCATTCCGATACGTACGACCTGACCCGACCTGTTACCTACTGCTTGGTGGAAATGAGCCGCAAGTAATGAACAGGTCAGTGTGCTAGCAACTTCAACAGATAGAAGGATGTTTGGTGGAAATTAGCAATAACTGTGGCTACTAACTTTCTGGAAAGAATCCTATCATTATGCAGTACCTTTGTGAGGTGCTTCAGAGCCCATTCACACAGAGGGGGCACATGCCCCCTCAATTATTTGAAATCAAATCCATAGGCCTATGTACGGTGACCCTGAGAGGCCAACGCACTGCGACTTCAGAAAACACATGCAAATAGACAAAACACAAGCAAATTAAGAAAACATCTACAACAATTTAACAACACATGAGCAGCATTTAGAAAACGTGCTGCAAATTCAGACAACACAACACATTACAGAAATGCGCTGCAAATACAAAAACACAACACATTACAGAAATGCGCAGTTATGTTACTGGTGAAATGGCTTAAAATAGTCATGTTCCTTCAAGTACAAAGATGAATACATGTCTGCCACGTGTTTTGATGACCTTGAGCTCCCAAACAAATTGTCGCGGGTGCACAACCTTGCTCGTCTCTCATGCAAGGGTTTTCTGAAAAGTTGGCAGCCCTTTTAAAATGTATTGGTGAAGCCTGGTAGCAAACTTCTGCCGTCACACACAAAAAAAAATCTGTCATTAATGTTCACGAAAGCGGCATACTATAGTAAATGGAGTTGTGAAACTGTGCCCCCTCAATACAATTGGGTGCATGACACCTCTGAGGTGCTTGGGGGGTTGGCTTCTGGGGCTCAAGCCCCAAATGTTTTCTCAAAAGCCCAGAATCTTGAAATACATTACAAAAATAAATAAAACTAGAAGATGCATTTCCCTGAGCAATGTGATGTGTCGCAGTTATTAGACTGAATATTGTTAGTTCACTACTTCCGCTACACAGCGTTAACTTAATACAGTCAATGAATGCGTCATGTGTTGTGGTTTGCATTGACTGTTCTAAGCAGTTATTATTTCAATAACAATCACTTCTTGATAGCTAGTGAACAAGAAACACTATGCAACTGCCGTTCATTACAGCAGGAAGGGGGAAGTGTCTATCCATGGCTAGGGGCTAATGCTAACTAGAAACTAGCTAACTCACTATAAAATAATTAGCGATAAGTTGTCGCCTTTACATACTCACAGGTGCATTTGTGCAGATGTTGCAGAGTTGTGAGTTTTTATGAGTTAGCGATCCCACTACTGACACCATGTTTTCATGTCAAATAACAGACGGAGTCATTGATGCAGTTAACAACTGGTGTTCAGCGTAATAGCAAAGACAGTCAGCATACAAATGTAACAACATGCAATTACATAACATTAACGCTAGATGGCAGTATATGCCCGTGAAAATTCTCTCCCCAGTCATTTCAATGGGGCCAAAAAGCTATTAAAAATAATAATAACAAATATAACACGTGAACCGATCAGTTAGCTAAATACACGCACACTGGACGGCATTAACCAAGACCTTTGGGCACTGGAATGGAATCGATAGGGTCAAAACCGCGGACGTAGTTAAGGCGCACAAAACTTTGCGATAACACGATGTGTGCGTCATACTGACACATCACATAATAAGAATATGATTTTGTAATAACAAGATGTGTGCGGCATACTGATGCATCACATAACTAGAAAATGAATTACCATGAGCAAATGAGGATGGATGCGTCCAGTGATTGGACTGACCGCCTTGCCACAGCACAAGTGGACTGCGCTACAGACTCCGTTTGTTGACGGGTTTAAAACGTATCTTGGGTGAGCGGCTCAGTTGTAAACATTTAATGAGTTATTGTAAAGGAGAGTTAGGCTTCTGGTGCGTTTTTTCTATGAACAACAATTAGTAGCCTAATAGTATTAAAAAACACACCAATCCCTGACTGATCCTTAGATTTGTGATTAAGAATCATTAAACCTTATTTATAATATTTTGTTCATTTATTGACACCTCCTCTTTATAAAGGTTTATGAAGCCAATAAATTAATAAAATAAACCTATGCCAATTTTGGCTGATCATCGATCTCTCAAATTAATCCATTCCGCTTTCATTGCAATGGCCAATTTGTAGAAAATCCATACCAGGGGTTGCTCATTACCTTGTTGTGGCAGAAGATTGTCTTGGCTCTCGTGAAGACAATGTCTGTCTGACCAGACTATGTTTACTAGTTAAGGTTTGTTCATAGGCACGTTTCTCTATCAGCATGCTCGCATTGTTTTGAAGCAAGAGGCTAGTGGTCGTAAATGTACATCACATAGCAAATTCAACTTTTTAATCAAAACATAATATTTTAAAGTAGCAGGCTGTATGTGCGTATCAACAACAGATAGACAACGTACAGCTGGAGAACCACAGGTCCAAAAGTGCTGCAATTGCACAGGGTGTCCCCCAGGGGGTCAGTATTGGGTCCACTCCTCTTCATCGTCTACCTCCTTCCCCTGGGGTCGATCCTCCGTCATCACGGTGCTCACTTCCATTGTTAAGCTGATGAAACCCAGCTCTATATCTCCACCCAACCTACCACTGCCCTCCCTCACTCCTCCCTTACTGACTGCCATTAGGACATCAAGAGCTGGATGGAGTGAGAACTTCCTGAAGTTAAACAGCAGTAAAACGGAGGCCCTACTAGTTGGATCCAAAGCCACTCTGTCTAAAGTCACTATCCCTAACATCATGATTGATGGCTTCCCTGTACCCATCTCCTCCCAAGTCAAGAGCCTCAGAATTATCCTTGACAACATGCTCTCCTTTGCCCCTCATATCAACTCCATAACTCGGACCGCAGTCTTTCATCTCTGCAATGTAAGGAAACCAATCCCCAAATCTTCCCCCTCAGGCCAAAAATGGTCCCTGGGGAACATTCCAGAGGAGCCAGCATGTTCTCTCAACACAAAGGGCCATAAAAACCTTGACTCTATTCCAGCAATTCCAACTGCAACTCTAAGGATTAATAAATTGGGATTAAGAAATTGTTGCGTAAGGATATATTGTGTATTTGTTTTTCTAAGTGAACTATCAAGCTAGCAAAGTCGTGTTTGGTATTGAATTGTTCACAATTACATTTTGTAAGCTTTGCAGATGTTATATAGAACATATTCCAAGTATATATGCGTAAATAGAAACTAAACGATATGAGGTAAACTGGCAATCCTGACTGATCTTATTAAGAGGGATAATTCACACCTATGCTCATT
The DNA here is from genome assembly GCA_036023535.2 of Galaxias brevipinnis. Lineage (NCBI taxonomy): Eukaryota > Metazoa > Chordata > Actinopteri > Galaxiiformes > Galaxiidae > Galaxias > Galaxias brevipinnis. The sequence continues at coordinate 1,635 of JAVQIZ010126886.1, read as the reverse complement.
GGCATGTGGCCAGTCAGATGACCCAGGCCACCGTGAGACATCCCCTTTCTAAACATCCTATAAATAATTTCCTCAAACAGAAAGCTAGGCTTTTGATTGTCCGAACCTTACCTGGCGGCCACTGGGTTTATCACGGACAACATAATCGCATCCCCCCTTTCCCTGAGCCTCGCTCCACGGGCAACTCGCATAACAAAGGAATTAAGCCTAGGCCAAAAAACCCTTGCAACATTTTCGAACTTAACTTCACCACTTCAGAGCAAAGAAACCTTTATTTGAACCACGTTCGGGACTTCACAACTTCCAACGTTATTCGAAATGATTCAGAGCTTCTAACCAAATCTACTGAGTCACCAAGACGGAACCAGCGCACCTTTGTTCTTACAAGAGCTCAACGACCACGTCGAAGAAAACCCTTGTTTCCAACCTAAACCAACCGACAACTTTTCCACTTTTATTTAAACAATTAACAAAGTTTCACAACTTTCCAACTTCACACACCGAACTGAGTTTCAGCACTGTACCACTAAAGCCACGGACAACCTCTCCACTTTGGTCCAGCCGCAACACGGGATCAAAATTCATTCCTTTGCTACCAAACGCCTCCTATCGTCTCAAAGTAACGTAAAGCCCACTTTCTGTGACATTGAGCGTTTGATGCTAGAGCCTAGACAACTTCTGCTGTGTTGTGTTTACCATAATTTGTCAATATTTTAACTTACACTGTGTATGTTTAGATTCTAACCATAGCGTTAAATGCCTACTAACCACTTTAGTTTATCAATGTTATAATTTAGTCATTCAGTAACGTAATTGTCATGCTCTCTTTAGACTAGTAAATAAATAGAATTGCTTTGCACCCAGCTGTGTCGCTTTGTTTCATACAATAATTTATTCTCGTAACATAAAACTTCACTACTTCAGAACTGAGATTGAAAACGTTAACTAGTACATTATTAAATTAATGATAAAAATTTGGTTTCCTGCAGAGCCCTGCTTATGCTAAATTCTGTGTGGTGGCGCTCCGTACATAGGTAATTACACTTCATCGCCTTGATCGATTATAATATTAATTTATGAACTAATTGATAATCTACAAAAATGTATAAAGCGTAATTTACACACAAGAAGTAGTAAGCCGGTCTCCCTACAGCAACACAGCCAGAATTTGCCCGTCCCTGTCTCAATCAAGTGCTGAAGTCCTGGTCCACACATTTGTATCCTCACGGATTGATTATTGCAATGCTGTTCTTTCAGGCCTCCCCACCAAGCTACTAAACTGGCTACAAATAGTCCAGAATTTGGCTGCTTGTATCCTCACCCTCACCGAGTCCAGTGACCACATCCCGCCAACTCTCATCCAACTACATTGGCTCCCTGTTCAATTCAGCATTCAATTCTGAACTCTCCTGCTCACCTTCAAACCCCCTATGTCCTCACTGCCAGGATGCAGCCCTGTTACCTCCCCCACCTCCACCCTCCACCATCCCCCTTCCCTTAACCCCCAGCTCTCGATCACTCTACACATCCACTCTGTCTCCTGCTTCACCTCCCACCCCCCCACCTGCAACCTCCACCTTGTCCCTCACAACAAACCAGGTGAGGAGTGAACTCAGAAGGTGTAAGGCAAAGAAG
>JAVQIZ010126877.1:0-51716 GCA_036023535.2 Galaxias brevipinnis | reverse complement strand
ACACACACAAACAAACACACACACACACACACACACACACACACACACACACACACACACACACACACAGCCTGTCACTTCAGATCTTATCTGGGGAATAGGTGTAAGTATTTATTTTGAGGTGTAGGGTAATGATGACAGATCTGTCAAATAGACAGATGGTCCAACAAAGTTCTCTAACAGAGCAAAAAGTAAATGTAGTTTGCTTCTACAAATGCCTTTGACAACAACATGTTTAGGTTTTCTTTGCCCACTCACCTTATTCGACGGAGTTCTGTTCTAACTTGACCCGGTTTGTGTTTAGAGGAGAGTCCGACTGATCTGAATGGGTCCGCTGCCGACAAGCTGACAATGGCCTTTCTCTTCCCGGTTCCCGCGAGTCCAAAGGTTAGGTCTGGCACGATAACAAGATTTATGAATTACTCTAAATGTGATTTCTTTTGTAGTCTTGCAGGCTACATTACGTCTCATAGGTTAGTGATGATCATTCTTTGAGCCACGTAATGTCCCTTGGTAATTAAATGTGTCAAGGCTGCAGACGGGTGTGTGTGTGTGAGAGAGAGAGTGAGTGTGTATGAGAGTGTGGGTGTGAGTGTGGGTGTGTAGGTGAGTGGTATGGGTGTGTGTAACAGCCTCACCTGTGTATTCTCTCTTTCTGAAGTTTGTCTTGAGTGATAGATTGGTCTTTGTCTTGTTTCCATGACGATTATCCTCCTAGATTCTTGGACCAAATGTTTCATCTTCCCTAACAAACCCCAAACAAATTACAGGAGCTCATTGAGTATAAAGTTTACCAAAAATCACAGGAACTGCTTTATGTCATTCATATTCATCAACTCACTTTTAACTTCTTCAATTGCCAAACAAAGCAAGATAAAAAAATATATATTTTGGAAAAACAAGTTTCATAGTTATAACAGAGTTCATATCGCTCCAACAATCTTGTCAGAGCAGGAAAGATAAAACGGAATTGCATAACGATATCGCTCACTTCAACTGACGCTTTCTCTTTCATGGAAAACCACACAAACACACATATTTGCCTGTGAAATGACGCGTAATCCAAAGACAATCAGTCATCCAACATCACCTAGATCAACTCCAATGGTAATATCTAAGGACCTCACCTGAAACCAATGCCTCTTGTAATGAAAAACTATGTATTTGTCCTGAGGAAATCAGATTTAGACAAGAGTAGAAAACGTCTATAAAGTAGTCTTTCATAATGAATCAATATGTGTTTATTTCTACCTATATCACAGGAGAACCACACTGAGATAGAATGCGAATGTGGATAAAGTATCTCATATTGAACAAATATTTACCTATCTTTTCCTAGATTAGAACCATTCACAGAAGGAATTAAAAATGTGGACAAGACGTGTTTTTACACATGTACCTATATACAAATCTCTCTGTCCTCCATATCTCCCCTTTATCGTCTCCCTCTCTCCAGCTGCTGCTGCGCCGCCTGCCCCCCAGTAACAAACTGTGAGCTAATTCGAATGGTAATCCACGTGTTATGATCATACAACATGGCAGGACATGAAAATGGAGAGAGAGAGAGAGAGAGAGAGAGAGAGAGAGAGATCACTCAGGTGGAGAATTCTTTTGACAGCACAGGTAATTGCCAGTTCCAACACACAAGGTAGTCACACACACACACACACTCACAAACACAAACACAGAGCTACCTTTCCCTACAGGCATAACAAGAAATCACAACAAACCATTTCAGTTACTGCAAGCATTGCACATATTCTCAGCAAAAACAGGACAATTGTTTTGTGAAATTGTTACAAAAGCAAACATTAAAATAATAATAATAATAATAATAATAGATGAGATTTATATAGCGCTTTTCCAGGTGCTCAAAGACGCTTGTATACAGCTATACTAGTAAAACACTGTAGCATATTTTGGGGGAAATACTTCGAATGAATCAATACTTCACACCAGCCCGTTGACCAGCCGGAATATAGGCCTAGTCTTTACTCCTCTAACCTATGGATTCGCTTAGACCTCTCGACTAAGCACAAACAGTCTTGGACTAGGATAGAAAAACAGACTGTGGTCAGATGAGCTCAGACAGACTTGAGACCTAAATCACTGGTTTGGGGCTGTTGTTATGATGGAGCACAACCCACAGAGTTCTCACCCTAATATGTATGTAATTACAACAGCATGGGATGGACATTGACAATAATGCTTGCGTGTTTCCGAATCTCTAATAGATAATATTGAATATGCAGGCAATATTAGAAGGACCATGAGGAAACTAAATTCCTAACCCTAATCAACTGTGACCATGACAGATTCCTCATTGTCCTTCCAACAATATTGGCACAGTCACGGTTTATCAAGAAACGGATTTGCACCTTGATCTCCGAGGCATGGGGAAAGGGAGGGCAGCATTTCGTGCCACAGTTGTCTTCCTGGAAAGGACTCAAAATGGCTGGCCATAATTCAATCTAGATTCAGCTCCTATTTAAACCAAGGGGCAATTGTAATTATGCTTCGCTTCTCACCCAGGATAAATTAATTGAAGTTACTTAAGCTCCTAGGTATAGAGGTGTTTCTGTAAAACATGACGCCTTAAAAAGGCAAGATGCCATCTTAACTCAAGGTTGTTGCTGTATGGCTATTCAGGCCTGCGGTGTGTTTGTGCGTTTATAAGCCAGTTACACAGGCCTTGTATCCACATGTACTAGATGTAGCTGTACTGCTGTGGGTGTGTGCTATCCATATCTGCCAAAAATCTCTTACATAATGAGGGTGGTACCAGGATGAAATAACAGTGAATGTACACTGACACACACACACACACACACTAACACACACACACACACACACACACACACACACAAGAGTATGAGCATGATCAAACTGAAATAACTAAAGAGCTATTTATGCCTTAGTGACAGTTTATGAAAAAAACTAGATAATCTGTAAGGTTATTGACAGCCAAGCATGTCATGTCACCTGCCCTATACTTACTATTAGACTTCTAATAGATGTGGTGAACCTTTAAATAATTAAATTATCTGATAGGGAACAACTCTGAACATGCTTGAAAAGCAACGGAGTTTGTTAGTAGCACTGAAAGCTCGATCACACAAGGAGTTTACATCTAGGCAACACGTGTCAGCTTATAGAAAAACTGTTACATATAAAATAGCCTGTAGGCTATCTTTTTGCTATGCCAATACATAGATTTGGTGACCATCAGTCCAACAGACACGTATAGGCTATTCACAGGTGCTCGCATACACTCATGCCCTTCAGTTCGAAGAACACGCACCCGCACTATCAAACTGTCACCAACACAATGATAAAATGAGATCATAAAACAACCAACAAGTTATAACATACAAGTCTATATTTTGAGGCCGTGAGGATGAACCGTTCAACCAAAAACAACAAAATACGTTTAATATTTGACCTACTTTTCTGCTGACTCTTTTCCTCACCAATAATGTCTCTGATCTTGGTGTAGAAATGTTTCGCGTCTCCCTCTCCACCCTCAACAAGCATGCGGCGTCACAACAATTCCAAACAATTTTACCTGACGGATTCCTTTTGGTAACCCCTGCAACTGGGAGGGCAGAAAATTATCTGACAACATGTTTGTTACCTGAAGGGGTAAAATCTTGGCCATTTCAACCCGCCCCCAAAAGTGGTGTAACACATGGCTGTGCACCAAAGCTAACATTACGTCCAGGTGCAATCAAATGTAAATGCGGAAGTTTTTTTTTGGTTCCACTTGAACACTTAAACAAAGTTTGTCTCGTTGTGTCGTAATCGCCATCTACTGGTGAATGCGTCAACTTCAATAAAAAATACCACTTCTTACTTGTGTTTTTCATAATTACTACAAAATATAAAACACTACATCCCATTATCTTAACCAAATTATAATTGGCCTTATCCCATTTTTTTTAATCAATCACTCTTTTGACAAAATATTCAACAAGTTCAGGCAGTTAGACACGATTTACAAAATTCATCCACTCTTGCTGCAAAACTCTAAACACTTTATCACTCACTTAAACACACTATTAAGCATTTCCCCGCCAACATTTACATGTGAGACCAAAATGGATTCTTGAGGGGCTGTTTTAGGGGTCCCAAATGGGGTTCCAAGGAGCACGAGTGGGTTTGCCAAAATGGGTCAAGAGTGGGTTCCAACCAGGCCAGTGATGTGTCCCAGCTGAACTGTCCATGTTGAGCCCAGTAACTTTTACCCACAAGTGACCCACCAAGTGTCCACAGCTTACCCACATGGGTGCATGCCTGTTTGTTGCCCAGTTAGTTAACCCAAGTGGGTCCCACAGGTCTATATTAAGCCCATGCCTATACCTATGAAGCCCAGCCAAATTCCACATGGGGCCCACATTTGTATGTTGGCTTGCAACTGTATGTTGTGTTGCAAAATGGTAAATATGGGCAGCAAAAGTTAAACACAATTATTAAACAGTTGTCATTGTTTACACACAATGACTCCAAATGCTTCACACTTGTTTATAATGTGATCAAAGCAATTGTACAGAATTTAAGCCAATTCAGAGAGCACAGGTGGCACAGGTGCATTGAACGTTGATACCAACAATGTGGGGACCATCCAAGACGCAGAGGAGGAAGAGAAGTGTAAGAGGTGGTGGACAAAGATGAAGAGAAGGCCTACGAGGGGAAGGAAGAGCAAGAGCAAGACCAAGAACAGTAATTTCAGATGAAATTTGGGCAACTGTGATAAACAGTTTTCTCATACAAGCAATGGAATTGGCCTGTGGTGACATAGTGGAGGGTTGTCAAGGCTGGATCTGGCACACCAGAGGGATTTTCCCCCAATACCCGGCAAGGGTCACCACAGTAAACATTGCATGTCATCGGACAAAGTCTTCTGGCCGGAGCCAGACCTTGGACAAAGACATGATCTTGAGGCAGAATGAATCTCTCATTGACTTTGATTTTGTAGTTGCACAGCATTTATTTGTGTACTGTAATTTGCAATTCATTTAGTTTTCTTTGTTGTTTGGGCTTACTGTATTTTTTTTTTTGCAAGCACTGAAGTAGACAGGCATTCAATACTAAATGACTTGCAGAACTTACAGTTTACTGAAATTGTGATTACAATACTTTTGGTTTTGCAAAAAATAAACATTAGACATAAAATAAATAAACAATAAAAAAAGGAATCTGTATCTAAACGCACATGTCAAATGCATGCTCTGTTGACTGTCTGTGTGCAAGATCTAAAAGTATTGCTTGATTTTGCCAGAAGAGTCAGGGGTTTTGTGAAAGTAGTTTGTTATATGTTTGGTTTCGTGTTTACCATTTTCAGAAGGGGTGCGACCATTCCTTTCACCACCATGTCCTCTTCCTCCTTCTCATGTTCCTCCCAATCTTCATCTTTGTCGTCTCATTTTGAACTGTGTGACTTGTATGTGTGAATGTGACTTGCATAACCTGCCTGCTCCAAGGTTGTTGCTATTTTGCTGTCGGTGAATACTACATTTTACCCAGAGATTTCATGATCTAAACAAGAAATATTGTTCATTAGTGTTCATAAAGCTATGCATTAGGAGTAATGACAGTCATGTAATGTGTGAACTTTGTTGTTATGCGGTGTCTTTTTTAACTGATCTTAATGTACAATGAACTAATTATCTTAGGTTTATGTTTACTGTATCCAAGCAATTGGGAAAAAAAGGTTTAAAAATTGAAAAATTACCACAATGTTCTGAAATTAGTGCCGAAGCGATTGTCAAAAACTGTTACATTTTGAGACAATTACTAAAGGTTTCAAGAATTAACTGCTATATATGCTAAAGGATAAGTGTGGCTAAGTTAGCTAAACTTATGATGCAATAAAAACCAAAGCGGGCAAGGCATTGACGGCCTAATCACATGTTCGCCTTCATGGTACAACAACGGAGCGGTACATCATAAAGTTAACAGAAATACTTTCAAACGCACCATGTAACTATATACCGATATGATATTTGATTTGCGCATACAATCACTTGCTTAAGTAGGCCTACACAGAACAATCGCCCTGTACATCTCAAAGACTTTGAAAAAAAGTAGTGTTGCGCTTTGCATAATTATTTCACTGAATTACCAGATGATGGCAGTGTTCGCCTAGAAGAGCCTACCATGATAAATAGCACACCAAGTCTTAAATCGAAGAGACACAGCAGTTCAAACACTGCCCTTGGATTGCTTTTCAATTTGTTACAAAAGTTTAATTTGTTACCCTTCTGCTAGGTATTATTATTTTCTCACCCTCACTCGTTCTGCCACCTTCCCCCCATGTATCCCTGCGTACCTCCCTCGTCGCTCCATCCCTCTAGGATGCAAGGAGCGCAAGTCTGTGTCAAGCAGATGTGCGCAATGACTTGAAGCGAATGGGACTCAGGGAGCAAGGGGACACGCGTATATTAAGAACAGAAGGATTGTTTTGGCAAGCGAGAAAAATTGTGGAAATCAACATCCAAGCTATTAAATCAAATTTTTACTTATATGTTTTGGGTGAGACTCATGAAGTATGAAGGAACTTGTCAATAAGGGATAATTATGGTTCGCCACAAACACCCATCAACGGAGCCGAAATTTCTCTAAAAAGCGTCCGACTCGTGTGTGGGATCTTAATTTTCAACGTGATGGACACAAATGGGTTCGTCGTATTGAAACTTTTTTTGTTTGGAATTTTAGGTAAGTTAGATTCTTAGCTCATTTACATAATAATGTACAGTTTGAACTGTTTCCATATATTCCGTGATTTTTGGCGGCTCCTGAAGGTGCGTTATACAGTAGTGTATAAGCTCAAACTAATTCAGTTTATTATAGCATTTGCAATATTTCATTGGGACAACAATAACTAGGCCAATATAATGTAATATTAAAACAAGTCCTGTAATTTCCCATGCAATATGCAACCTACCGCCAGACAGACAAGTGGTCTAGTCTAGCCTATAGTATTTGTATAACTTGCCTAGAACAAAATGCAATTTCATTAAGACGTCATAGTATAAAATTGACATATAGGTCAATATCAACGGTTAACATGTGTCCAGTCAGTTTTTATTAAGTTATATTGCAGTTATTTTGTAATTATTGTGATGACGTAAAAATATTGAGATATTCTTCAATCAGAACAAGCCCAATAAGAATATGACATAAGTATTTATACATTATTGAATTGGACGGGAACTGAAGGCAACGCAAATTGATTTCAATTTGGACAAAATGAAGATATGTTGGATCAATCATTAATGCATTCCATTTAAATGATGCTTCCAACGGTTCAAAGCTTGATATGTACAATAACCTAGAAAGGTTTGCTTCTTGTGACATCAGTTAAGGTCAGGAATAAGATACCCTATAAGCCCAATTGGGGAAGGTCATACTTCGTTTTTTTTCCATTACTGGACAGCTTCTACAGCAGCATTAATGGGGTTACTGAAGTTGTTTTAATATGCCCCTTCTAGTTAACGAAAAAATCTTCGTCTGTGTGTTCATCATTAGCAGCACCCATTTGCAAATTACTCTTTGACTTTTAGTGCTCAACCAATCCATACTGACTGATTTGAATTGACTAATAACATTACAGTCAGACAGTCAGACAGACAAATCCATGTATAGCCAGCTTGAGTACATTTGGCACAGGCCCAAAAGGATATTGCATTTAAAGGATTATAAAAGGCTACTTCAAGTCCAGTATACCTAATAAATCATGGAAAGGGATTTATTAGAGGTTAATTGTTTTATATTTTAGGTGTATCACATAATTCCGCTCCGTTGTGGAGGTGGTTTGAAACCATTGTTTGGACTAGCAATTTTTTGTATCAAGCTTTTGGAAATGCCGGTATTTAATCATACTTATGAAATACTGAGGCCAGTCTGTGCTCATGGCTTACCTTCACATACCCTACAGTTGGGTCTTCTCATCAACGCCATCGTTGACGTGCGTCAAATATCAAATTTCATCTGAGACACAAGACGTTCCTCCCAGTCAAACCATAGGACAAGTTTAGATGCCCAAAAGATTGTGTTTGATCTCTGCTTGAGACATTTAATTGTTTTGAAGTTGTTTCTGTAAAGTCCTCGAACTCTTAATTTTCTAAGGGAAATAAATCAAACTACAATAGGTTTACAACAAGCTTCATTAAATGCAGAGCCCTGCTGTTAACATTGAAACATGGTTGGTTTTATTGTATGGCAGACTCATGTATGTCTCAGTTCTCTAGCATGGATTCATTTGACAGTAGGCCCTATAGCTCTACTTTTATTATTTTTCCTAGAGTAGGCCTTAAACAGTATTATTCTTTCAATGGCCCTGTTAACGATTAACGATCAAAGTGAATGCATAAACTTGACCCCTCTGGGCCACATAAAAAATCCATAGAAACTGTTTAACTACTAAAATAGTATATTTTTTTATATTATCGATACATATTATTTTAGAGGGTTTGGGCAGTAGACTGCATCTGCAACAACCTACAACATGCACCGTTAGACGTGAATAATTGACCCATTACTTCCCTGCTTATGAGAAGTATTGTATTCAACTGCGTTGTGCTTCCAATAGTATCATAATGATGATGTTGTGACCCATGTCAGTTGTCTTTGGCTGTGTCTATAGCTGGCCTAATCTCCCCGTTCAGCAGTGTCCGTGTGATTACATGATAACGTTCAACCCTGTGGTCTCTTCACAGTCGTTATAGCGACTCAGTAATGGATTATTTCCTCTTGGACTTTCATTTGAGTCCTCTTCTATATCTTACCACAGTTTCTCTAAGAAAAGGATCCCAGGTATAATTGTTCTAAATTGCGTCGCTGTCCAAATCCGTGGTGCAAATTAATTGCATGATCTTATGAATGGATGTCTGATAATAGCTAATAATAAAGATGACATCAGTAGAGGTCCACCAGATGAATTAGAATTTAATCAGCTTCCGCCAATCAAGTGATAGAATCTTCCGAATTACCAGATCCTCATTGAATTTGGAATGTGATAACGTCGCCTGGCAGCCCAAAGTTTGATGGACCAGTCAAAGTCAGAACATTTTCAAGGTAAATTCTCTATGAACCTGTTGGGTTCTCATAGTGACAGCAAGAGGGCAGAGTAGGAGCAGCATGCTAAGAGGTGATGGTCGGTTATTTCACGTTTGTATCAAAAGGATTAGAACAGAATTACACTCTTTAAAAGTTTGAAATAAGATGTCTTGTGCCAGAGACTGCCTGTACGACTCAGTGCACAGTATGACCACCGTTAAACAGAATAAAGATAATATGGCAACATATTAATTAATTAATTGATTTAGATTTTGGTTTTGATTTTGAAGAAGAAGAAGAAGAAGGGGATAATGATGTGTGGTATTATATTCTATAAAAGAACTACATTAAAGTTTGACTATGACGCTGTGTGTTTTACCATAAAAACGTTACACAATTGTTGTAAAGGATCACAGTACAGACAGAAGAATCAGCACTAAGGTGCATGCACTGCCATCATGAACTTGATTGGATAAGAACAGTTCTTAAAATTCAGGAACACTGTCTTCTGTATGGTGTGGCTGTTGAGGAGTCAAGTGCGTTGGGTTTGAACTGTGAGTCTAACCTAGTTTTTAATAACCCGCCCATTATGGGCATGATTAGAAGTGCCTGGACTAACCTCTGCTGATCATGTGCCAAGAGAAACGTATTGTTAAAAATCAAATGACATTTAACTCTACCCCGCCTCCTCTCACTCTCTCTCTCTCTCTCTCTCTCACACACACACACACACATTCACTCCCTGTGTTATCACTAAGCCAGCAGATTTTTTGGCAGTACGCTCTGCTGCCGATACATGGCTAAGGTCTTTGGCAATGACTGCGGTTATGCAAAGTGACATCCCAAGACAGAAACGGTGTCTCTTGACTTTGTCATTCCACTGTCCAAAAAAGAGAGGAATGGAGACATACATGGGTGATACAAGTCTCTTCAATACTCTGTCTCTCTCAATGTGGCCTGCACCACATTGTAGATCCATTACACACACACATATAAGGTGAAATGGCTAATGTTATGTTACTCATGTTTACCATTTCAGTTTTTTGTGACTTGATCTTGTGGTGGCGGATATCGATGCATATCTCCGTGGCAACCGCTACGCCTTGCCAAGCACATCAGTGTGAATGGCAGAATGTGGTCTCGTCTGGAAATAAGTGTCTCCAGCTTCAATTCACCTCAGGGTTTAAGGCTTTGTCATTGTTTTAGGTAGCTATGAGACTGGTTTGTGTGCCAGTGGTATTTGAAGTTCGCTTTTATTTCTTCACTCAAAAGCCTAAAGCTTTAAAATATTAGACTGCCTTAGTTGTTAGACAAATATAAGATATTTGTTTTGTTTGTAAGTATGTGTCCCACATTGCTTGTTCCGTCTCGGTTTCTCTGCATTGTTGAAAACGGAAAACAAAAAGCAGCTTGAGGATATTTTAACACATTTTCTGTACATGAATTAATTAATGTGCCCTGGTAAGGAATATTGATTGAATGCCTCAGAGACTTTGGCCCATCTGCAGCGTTCCGTTGGCTGTTTATACACACTGGTTTGGATTCAGTCTGCATTTCAGAGCCCTTCGGATAGGTTGCCTGCCTCTCCTCTCCTGCCAAGTCCCTGTGTTATAATCGTGCTAGATTCTTTATCTGTGACCGAAAGCCTGCTACAGACACACACACACAAACACACACAAACACACACACACACACACACACACACCCACACCCACACCCACACACACTCACACACACATCCAAACACTCAATGAGTTGATACCACGGTACACCAAACCTCAAACCAGCCATAGCATACAAACCCCACTGGCTGGAATCTTCATACTTGTTAACAATTGCCCAGTTACCCCAACTCTTCACTATAAAAAACATTTTCCGGTGAGTTTCTATATGACTCTTCACTAATACAAAAAATATGCTAGTCTTCTACATTAATAAGCACATTAAGTTATTTATTTTAAAAATATAAATTTATTTGTTTGAAGTTAGTGAGGCTTTACATGGCTGACTCATCACTTAATTAGCATAGCATTTGCTGTTTGTATTAAAGGGAAAAAACATTCCCTGGTATCTTTTCACTCAAATAATTCATTTGATTTACTTAAAAATCCATTGCAACATTTGCCCACATAAGCTTGTAGAGATAAAATCACAGCATTGTCTCCATTTAAGATTTAAGTCTTACTGTAATTGTTCCAATTTAGGCGAGACTGGTAAATTGTATAGGTTCACCCCCCTGCCCCCTTCACTCTTTCTCTCCCTCTCCCTATACATCTAACTGTCTCACTCTCTCCTTTTTTGTCTTTTTTGTCTTACGTTGTTTGTTGTGATTGAAGTGTGAGTGAGGGTTTTCTGTCAAGACTTCTGCTCTCCTCAGAGTCGAGACACATCAGCAGAGGCCTTTGATCAAGGCTTACTTTCAGGCCCACTCTTAGTGTTGAGCATCTGGCACTGTTACTGTGGAGGTCCCTCTACGAAATGTCTTCAAATGTCAACTTCTTAAGCTGTTGCTTTAACGGCCCCACTTAATAATACCACACATTAAAAGGGCATCATGCATAAAAATCTACTTAATCCTCTTGAAAGGGGGCTAATTTACTCTTTGGTTGTTGGTTTCATCTCTAAACTGCCTCCCAAATCCACTGGCAAAGGTTTATATCTAGGTGTTATCATAAACATTGATGATTTTATGTGAAGCAGTAAAGCTAGATGCACATTGAAGCAGATGGTAAGGGAGAGTGTCGTACCCTTGACAAATCATCTGAGATACGCTGGTGATTCTTGAACTAAAAAAAGTGAACGGCTTGTTTGTTATGTGGTGTTGGTACAAGTATTTCGTAAACGAACAGAGCTTTACCTTTTCCCCTTCTACTCAATGTTAAACAGTAATATTGAAATGAGAAAAAGGTCTAAGAATGTTGGTTGAGAGAAACGTTCTGGCCCGCAGATCTTCCATTGCTGGTTTGTACACAATGATGCCAACGTGAAATATGGAGATAAGTGGTAGAGGAGTGCAGTACATGAACAGCAAAGTTAAACACCATCTGCTGGACTTCAATCAATAAAGCGAAGCTTTATTTAATCACATATTTTATGAAAATAACATATTACATTGTTACCTTACAATGTAACTTAGTTTGGGTCAGAATAGTTTGGTAAACAATCAAAAGAACACTGCTTGTAAACAATGACATGTGGATATTATTATAGGCTGTCCATGCTATTACACCGCAGTGCTGGTCCTTGGCTCAGTTAGACGGCGTGTCCGCCATCTTCTCAGCAAACTGACACACTAGCTCCATATAGCAGTGTGACCTTGTATCCTATGACCTTGGCGAGCCAGTGCCGCTATCACAACTACATCCTTCCTTTGTCATGCTGTCAGCTCGGAGTTCAGGGGTAGGCTCTCACTTCTGCCCCTTGCCGTGTGAGAATCAATGTGTTAAAGAAATTACACGTCGGGGGAGGCTGGGGGGGGCAAAGACAGTTCTGTGGAGAGAAAGGCTGTCGAGAGACAAGGCCATTCTGGTTCACTGACGCTGTTTATTGATAAGCGCCTGTATACATTATTGTATTTCTGCTGGCTTTGCAGGGCAATCTATGTCGGTATTTTCAAAGGAATGGGTTGACTGGTATGGGGTGAGGTAAAGAAGCAGTGTAACTGTTCTAAAATCCCAGCCCTTATTTTCACCTTGCTGTGATGTCAGTACCCGGGGTATTTTGATCTTCAACGTTCAGCTGTATCTGATGCTAAAAATATACCATCCTTTGTAGAATAAACATTGTGTAATCTGTTTCAATGGTCTCATTGAAATTTTAATACCTTCATTAATTCTTTGAGGATGTGTGAATCACCCTCAAAAGAAAAGTGAGAGGCCTGATTCTGAGGGAGTGCTAAGCTTAAATATAGTACAGTTTCTCATTGAATTAACGTCATATTAAAAAATACAGATGAATGTATGAAGATGTTCAGCTATTAATCTGAAGATATATAGGTACAAATAAAACAAATATTATGCATTTCATTACTTGATCACGTGGCCCACATTCTAAATGGTGTTTATGTATTTTTTTCCCTGTGGAACGCTTTGACAAACCGCAAAGGCATTTCCAACCACAGCTTCTCTTCATTGATCGGCTGTGTTTTCAGGGGAAACAAGCAGTAGAAAAAGGAAAGCACCAACACAAGTGGCGTCTTCTCAGAAGTGCAGAGAAAACACTACAGGCAGTTTAGACAAGCGCGTTACAAAGAACTCCACATGCAAACGAATAGACAAGCGCGTTTCAAAGAACTCCACACGCAAACTAAATTGTCTTTTATCCCCGCTCTGCTGCTGTGGAGGCCCTTTTCTAAGTGGAAGAGGATATGATGAGTTCTGTCCTCGACGGTAGGCTCCCACCTCCGTCTCCGCTCAGCTCTACACCTGCTAGGACCACCAACACTTTTTGAGAGTGGACTAATCTCCTTTCTTCTACCCAGGGAGACTTCCTGTTCACGGACAGACATCTTGAGCTCTATTGACTGTTTTCTGTTATTTCTTTCAGGTTTTCATGCCTTGTAACATTGCTTTTAAAAGATGTCCATAATCTTTTCCTGTTTATTTGTGCTTAGTTTCTTGTGCAGTACATGATGTACATTGTAAAACGATCAAAGGGACATAATGTATTGGCAACTTAACCCTTTAGCTTTTGAGAGATTTTAGGCGTATTTCTGTCTGCAGTTTGTCATAGTGTCCATTACATTCACCTTATTTCTGCCCCACACATTTATCTCTCATCCTCTTCTGTTTGTCTTTCTCCTTCTCCCCTTGCCCTCCTTCTCCCCCTCTAACTATCTGCCTGGTCATTGCCATCCCTTCTGATTGTGCTTGAAGGGGTTGTCACTTCGTTAACCTCCAGTCCCCTGAAGGAAATGACCGCTGTAGATTAGTGCACACACACTGGCGAAATGAACATCTCAAATTAGGACCCTCCATACTTTTACAAGATGTGAGAGGAAGAAAACGATAAGGAGAGGAAAGCAAAAAAAGGGAACAGAGAGAGAGAGAGAGAGAGACAGAGAGAGAGAGAGAGAGAGAATAGTTCTAGAGTAGCAACAGTCCACCACAGTTTATAGCATGGGACATTAGAGGGAGTGAGAGAGAGGCAGATTTATCATGCTCATTGACTCGCACTGTAATGTGTCGTTTTGCAGGTTTACCACTGAGGTCTCTAAAGGGAACTTTATTGACTGAGTTCAGTGGGTTTTCATCATTCAATTTCTACAACAAGAGATTCTAAACTCACCTCTGCGGCCGGCCAGGGCTATGATCGTAATAGTGCGTGTATAAGTCGCAAATGTTCATCATAAACCTAAAAGTTCGGGGGGGGGGGGGCAACTCAGGATCAACCAATACATCGCATTTTATTGGACAATTCTTCCCAGTGATTAGTAATAAGTTAAAGTCATTGACAGTGAGCAGCATGCAGTATAATTAACACCAGGTGAAGCACAGGGAAATGTGATAAAGCAATGAAGTAAGCAGATGCGTCAGTTAGGATTAAGTCTATACCCCGTTTTAGTGTAGCAGTGATAAAGCCTCTTGCATGCGACAATCCAGTCCTGCGCTCGGGCCTTTGCATAAGTGCTGCCACTGCTCTTTGTGTCACCGCTTGCCTGCACGATGGCGGAGACAACCCTTAATTATAAGTAATCTCTGTCATTATAGGAGAAGATTGTGTAGGCGTGAATTTCAGACACAATTTTCATCCTGTCACCCGAAGTTCATTAAGTGGTTTGTTGTTTGTATGCTATGCGAAACTGACCTTCAGTTGCTAAGAGGAACATAACTGTCCAAGAGTATTTTCAGCCCAACTAAAATGTAACACATCCTTTCCTTGGAACAAACTGCAGTTTCTACATGTTAAAGATAAATCTTAAAGAATTTCGCACAGGAAGTCTAACTTTTTTCAGTTTTTCCTTCATCTCAAGAATCAGAGGTATTTAGAGGTAGGCCTATGGTACATGGTGGTATTCTGACTTGTGAATAACACAAATGAAATGGAAGTGGAACCTCTTAGGTCATTCGGTGAATGACTGCGTGAACATGTCTGCTTGGTTTGTTTCTCTTTAAACAGCTGTCAGGCTTTAGTGCCGTCAGGGGAACAATAAAAAAGCAGAGCAACCACATTGTGAAACACATGACCGTCCTATTGACTGATTAGTTTTCTTTTACAAACAAAGGCAATTAACCATTTAACTTTTAGCGCCCCCCCACCCACCCACACACACACAGAGAGAGAGAGAGAGACAGAGAGAAAGAGAAAGAGAGAGAGAGAGAGAGAGAGAGAGAGAGAGAGAGAGAGAGAGTGTGTTGGGGGGGATACAAACACAAAGAAGCAAAGACACACACAGGAACACATTGTTTTACATCCCTACATTTGTGTATTCTCTGTATGCGTGTGTGCATATGTACGAAAGAGATAAAGAGAGCATGTAAGGTAGAAATACTCAGCAGAGGAGCACCTGTCGAACATTAAAACTATCGTACCACCAGCCGGTGCACCATCTATTTACGATAATGCCCCTTTCATTAGTGGCAGTGAGACTGCTCTGGGACCTGTAGTTGCACATAGAGTCCTGAATCTTCAAAGCTTTCGCATTGAGCCGCTGTTCCAGTCTCTGGCCCTTGTCAGTGTGCATCGCTGTGAAGCTGTTCCCCCGTCACCCGTTTCACACGTCACTCCCTGCTACCGTTTGAACTTATCACTCAGTGTAATCGCCAACAATACTGCTTTGAGCAAGGCTATATCCTGAATCAGGAAATGGCTAAATTTAGCGTGCTACCTCAACAACACTCATAGCCCCCAGGTGTCTTTGAACTCGTTTTTTTAGGGACTTAAAAATAGATTGCTTCCCATAGACCCACACACTCCTTTGGCTGGTGATGTACTGTTCTATTTTCTTGTGTCGACAGTAAAAGCCTACTATAGTTGTGAAATGTGTTTTAATTTGTCAAGTGGCAACGCAATGGGATGGTTACTCAGTGTAATTGAGTAAATGTTGCCCAGATGTGGAAATCTGGATTGCATTGGAGTTTCAGTGTGTGTGTTTTCGTGTGTGTGAGAGAAAGAGAGAGATTTGTGTGTCCCATTGGCTTAAGTAGTTGAAAACTTCTAGTTTGAAGCGTTTGTTACAGTTTTACCTCAGTCAATAAGAGACTATTGGGTCCTATGGCTTTATTAGTATTCTCTGCAGGGAGAATCATTTCATATTCATTGGAAGTCCATGGAGGGGAGAAAGTTGGGTTGCACAGACTGGTACATACATCGGTGACTGCACAGGGTTAGATGTGTACCTGATAACAAGCATGGGACTCAGGTGTGTGTGTGTGTGTGTGTGTGTGTGTGTGTGTGTGTGTGTGTGTGTGTGAGACAAGCTGTATGTGAGCATGTGTATGAGACACTAGGTGCATGTTTGAACATCAGTATTTAAAAAAAAATAGGGTTAGGGTTAGGGTTAGGCTATGGGACACGATTAAGGTTAGGGATAGGATTGGGTAGGGTTAGGGTTAGGGTATGGATAAGAGTTAGGGTTAGGGTTAGTTTTTCCAAAAAAGAAAACTACTGTTTTTAATTGGGTATTGATGGTCAGTGGGACGTTGTATACAATCAATGATTCCATTAGTGTACGTGGCAGGTGGTTAGGAACATACACAGGTATGCTTTTTTGAAGGACAGAGGGGAAAATGTGAGAGACAAATAGCAGATGACATCTGTCATGTTGAGAGCACTGCATACTTCAAAAGCACATTTTGTTCACAGTGCCATCAGAGAGAAGTTACGTGATCCAAAAACCTTTTCTAAAAAACTAACTTAACTAACCTAACTTTGTAATTCTTTTCTTTTCCTTTGACAGTGAATACCTTGATGACAAGAGGGTTGTCAGGTATGCAGTCCTCCGCCATCTCACCCCCCACTCAAACAATCTATTGGTTTCACATGCAAAAACAAATATAAGAAGAATACAAGAATACAAAAAGAACTTGACACCACTAATGTGTTTGGAACACTATGGCATAATTTCAATGAACATGTTTAAATAATTACAAATTCAACTGGAACAACATCATCACAATTATTTTTACTTTCATCGTTGTGTAAAATTCTCTCACACAAACCATCAACATTGTATTTTTTAATACAATAAGACAGTATTTCTTAACACACTGACAGTTTTTCAACACAATTACAGTATTTTTAATGCATTTGCACGAACTCTTGGAACGTTAAAACAGTATTTCTTAATACAATAAGATTTTTTAACACCTTGACACAGATTGGTTGTAAAACACTGACACAGTATTCCTTTGCCACATTGACATGGTAGCTAACACAGCTCTGTCTGTACCTGGTTCCAGCTACGGAGAACTTCAATGTGGAGTCGTTACCACGGATTGTGGTGCGTCTCAGCCTATGTAATGAGACCCAGCTGCTGTCGGGGGTGGAGGAGTGCGGAGAAGGCTTCAAGAGGGAGATGGACCACGTTGACCAGCAGAACCGGTGCAACCTCACCAACTTTATCAAGTAAGGAGGGTTGGAGGAAGAGACGGGCGAAAGTGGTGTTTGGGTGTGGTGCACAACTGTGTACTGCCATGACAATGACTTTCACACTTACAGTTGAACTAGTAGTTAAACACCGATTGGCGTGTGTGTAGTCACACTCACTCTTACTCTGTGAAAGACATTAACGTACATACATACAATACCAGCCAAAAGTTTGGACACTTTCCCATTGAAGTGAATGGGAAGGTGTGTCCAAACCTTTGACTGGTTCCATCCATCCATCAATCCATCCATGCATGCATACATACAAAGGGGAGACTGAGGATGGTTGGGACAATTTTTACATTTCTCTAGAGACTAATTGACATTGACCAACCAAACTTGTATATATTAAACTTACATCTGTCTTCCAATTACCCATACAAGATGACTACATATGACTTATAGTTCACAATATTTATTTTAATGGAAGAAGTCATATGTTGCAACTGTCCCCAACCCTGGGGATGGTTGCAACATTTAAAAAATACATTACATTTCACAAATTAACTTATGATTTTTGTTTCAATAAGTATAGTATTCAGAAAATATGTATTGTTTTACAATAATAATATAGTAATATTGATTTGTTTAGTCATATTTATCAAATAATAGTTATTGTTTTGTTACAGTTACAGTTTTGTTTGTTTATGCATAGAACATAAGCTTACCTAACGTCAATGTGCAGATGTTGCAGATGCAATTCAATTGGCATGTTTAAAAAAGGAATAAAAATGTGTATTTGAGTGAACGGTCCTTTTGTGTACTCCACAATGATTTGTTTATGTTGAAATATCTGTGTGGTCTGTTTTGATATGGCTGCTTCGCTTGTTGCAACCGTCCCCAATCATGTCAGCCATGACAGAACACCATGTGCTAGCTAGATACACTGATCTTGTAGCATGATAACCATGTCACTTAGAAGTCAACAAAACAAAGATTCAAAGATTCAAAAAGTTTCAATTAATTCAAACAAAAGGTCGGGAAACTATGACGAAATGAACAGTTCATGATTAAATTACTTTTTTTAAATAAATGCAGCAGGAGATGATGAATGTGTCTTCTGTCTTGCTGGTGGGGGTAGGGTTCAACTGAGCATGTGCAGTATGTGTGTCATCACTCTTCTGATTGAAGAAATAAGAATTGTTGCCCTGTTGCACAAATCGTCCCCTGTTGCAACTGCCCCCAGTCTACCCTTCATATAAAAGTTAAAACTACACTCCAAGGAATATTGCTTGTTCAAAGACTTATTTTAGGCTCGATCTGAGCTGCAATTCCAAAGTAATTTCATAATAATAGTAACATTAGCTTTGAAAGCTTGCTGGCTTTGCAGTCCACTTTGGATAAATGCCACCTCCCTTGTTCAAGTGTCTCTGACATTGCGGCCGAATGAATCTCCAGTAGCAATCAGACTGAATGACACAGGGCCTAATAGCCAGTCTGTTCGAGACGTACTCAAAATGAGATATGGCTTGAATGTCTTCAAAGAGGAAAACTGTAATTATCTTTCCTTATATGTTCTCTTATTATTATAGTATATTAAGTGATCAGATCTTCAGAGCACAATTTTACCCACTCGTGTATATATATATATCTATATATATATATATATATATATATATCTATATATATATATATATATATACGGTATAATACTATCATTACTATCCAGTTTGGAAACCTAGATTTGTCAAGGCATACCATCTACTTTACATAGTGAAAGGAATCATCTTTGCTGTTTAGGAATTGATTTCTCTGGAGTTCTCTGACAAGGAGGAGGGATCAGGAAGTTTACAGTCTTTTTCAGCTTGTGACTTCAAGGTTTAGAGGGTTAATCCTCACATATTAAATCCTGAAAATATCCTACTTTACTGCGCAACATCTTCGGCGCTTTACTGCTCCTCCCTGTTTAGATCCCCTTATCCTTTCTCTGTGTTCATGTAACCCCCCCCCCTCTCTCTTTTTATCTCTCTCTCTCTCTCTCTCTCTCACTAACCCTCCAGCATCTCTTTCATGTTGTCTAAATCCCTTTACAACCTCTCCACCCTCTCAATATGGCCGTGATTTTTGGGAAGTCTAACAACCACACATTTCTCATTCTCGTCACTCATGGAGCCCATGTTTCCAGGTATTCTCAACTTAACAGTGACTCAGGCTCCGTTTGTGCTGTGGACCAGATGTTTGTGAGGCCGACAGACTGGAGACAAAACAGATTATTTAAGAAAGCAGCCTAATATATCTCACCCCTGTTGAGCTCATCCATTAGTTCCCTCCTGCAGTGAAAAGACTCACCAATCCCCTGTAGAAAGTGGTTTGTAGTACCACATACTTGAAAGTAACAATTTCTCAAAAATATACTTTTTTTCCAAGTTTCATGGACCCATCAATGAGTCACTTTCCGTGAAAACAATGTTGAGGATTTCTCCAAGAAGTCTACTTGAGCATCCTCCTCCTCCTCATCTCTCTTCACACTTAGGCCCTCCCCGCTCCTCTCCTCTCTTCCCCTCTTCTCCTCAGTCTGATGGGTTTTGGCTCCTCGGCGGGGAGTCACGAATGAGAAGATAAACAGTTCTTGTTATGGTTCCACTCCTTCCGCCAGCTATTAAAAGCGAGGGAATAGAGGGGGAAACAGACATAGTGCGTCCCAGCTGTGCTCCTGTGTACAAGTTCTCTGAGTCTCAATGTGCACACTGCACGACGACGTCAGGAACAAGCCGCTGGAGAGATTGTGCTCTGCTGCTTGTTTTAATTAATACCAAAGTCATGTTTTAGGATGTAGTGCATTGTATATTGTACAGATGAATGTTAAAAAAACGGTATTCCTTCTTTAACTTGTTTTTAATAACAATAGCTATAACAATATAGTTCTTCTTCTTGTCATTTTTATTCTCATTATTGCAGTAATATCACAGATTTGCTGCAGCTAGGTAAAATTATAATTGCAATTATTTTTCAAAATTGAAGCTGCATTCTTTCACTTTCTCTTCAAAACCAAATACAATCAATATATAATTTAATGGCCTGGTTTGGTGAATATGAAGTGAATATGCTTAAATGTGATACTTATTGTTTATTGACAGCAGATTAACTCGAAAAATGAAAAACCGAAAAGGGGGAATCTGCTAATCTACCTAAATATCATAAAAACAGAAGTAACATTTGTGAATTACGGAGCTTGACAAAGCAAAAAATAGTTAAATCTGTATTTGATTTCTTCACGGGATGTCTCCTTATACTGTGTTTATTCATATATATTTGTCCGATAATTGAAGTCGTGAGCGTTGTGTACATTACGGAATTTACATAATATTCATTTACAAGGGAGTTGAATGTTTTACAGTACATCCTACCGGGTAGCCTGGGAAATCCTGATAAAGGAAGAGAGGAAAATAGAAAATAGCTAAACGAGATGTGCCAGTATGTATTTCTGAATGTGTCTAAGAGAGAGAGAGAGAGAGAGAGTGGGAGACCAAGGCAGAGAGAGTTTAGTAAGAGAATGAAGCCAGTGGGAGGGAGATATAAAGAGAGATAAAAAGATTAAAAGAGAGAGAGAAATGGAGAGGGAGAGAGAGAGAGAGAGAGAGAGAGAGAGAGAGAGAGAGAGAGAGAAGGTTGCTATTGACCCCGCCATGCTACTTCCATTTAAATAATGGAGCTTGTAATGTAGTCAGCAAGGTCAGTGCTGTTTCAGTAATGTAACTTAAGTAACGTATTTGCTACACAGCCCACTGTTATTGTGTCCAATTGGCCTTGCTGAGCATAAGAGAGGGCTCTAAGAAAAAAAGACAGGAAAAGTGGAATTCTGGCCCAAATCATCCATTTGAAAATATATTTATTTCATATGTGTACATTCACGGTACATTGCAAGAGAGTGCACTAAGACTGCTGCTGCAATGCTCCCTACAGGTGAAGCAGCGTGGGCCTTCTCCAGCTTCCATCTCTTATTGATGAACACAGACGGTCATGAGCATTACTATTCTCTGTCTACCTCTGCAGAAGTGGCTCCAAGGTCGAGAGCAGTGGTTTCTGCTCCCTCGGTCGAGGCCCGGAAGCCATTTATCGAACCCCTCCGTGGCGCCTTAGTGTCTGTATGAGTGGGTCCACAGAAACAGAGAGTTTCTGAGTGGCGTGGACAGTTCATGGGCCAGTTAGAGAGGAACGGTGGACCCGTGGCTAAAGATAAAGTCAATACTGTAGTGAACAAAACAGACATGCGTTTTATTCAGTGTAATAAAGATTGGGTTCCCAACACGACTAAGATACAATTGTTCTTCATTTTAATAGCCTAGGTGATATGGTTTGACTGAGTATACTGCATCTATACTATTGTTACGGCACTCTCCCCTCCTCTATATTTTATTATTTTGATGAGGAAAGACCTACTGTATCTTCTCAGCGGTCCTCCTAAACGTCCTAAAATGTTTGTAACAATTCATTCCATGGGGCATTGACCCATAGCATTTGGCAGTACAGTGTGTTGAGAGCATGGGAGGCTTCCTGGGAGCCACATTTCTTTTCCTGCCTTGATCTAAGACGAGTCTATCTCTCCTGAAACATTTCATCAAAGAGGGCCTGTTACTCCCTCCCATGCCTTTTGCACCTCCAAGTGCACCTCTGAAAAAATAGGATAGATTTATTTTTTTCTTTCTTGTGGGGGGGCATTCATGTTCGACCATGAATCACGGTGTTTGAAAACTCTCTGCATTCCCAGCCCCACAACATTTATCTTCACAGTTGTGTTGTTATACAACAACTGATGTCGTGTTTTATAGGAATCCATTCGCCCATGTAAAACGAGCCTGCGTGCGTTAAAATAGAACAACAATTCCGCACGAACAACCCCAAATTACCTCCAAATCCATTGACATTCAAATTTAATCCCACGCATATTTCATGGTGTTTGTGCCTATAGGAACAAACTATGTTTTTACCCAATTTCATATCAGCATAGACCAGGCTTTGATTTTAAGCTCCAGTTGACCCTTTAGTTACCAAAGATAACCAGACTATTATCTCATCTCTGTCACCTTGTGGTCTCCATCACATGGACCTCCGATCCAAACACTTGACAGAGGCTTATTTGATTTGCAGCACTTAAGCAGTGGTCATTCGAAGCCATGATGGCAGTGCTCTGACGTCAAACCAGTGCTTGGGTTTGGATGTGCGTGCGAGCGTGTGTGCGAACGTGTGCATGCGCGCCAGCATGTGTGCGTGTGCGCGGACTGCATGTAGGGCAATTAAGGAAGAGCCAAGGCAAAGTGAAACGCATTAGTACTTCCTACAGGCTACTTTGTCCTGATTACTCCGTATTCGTGATGGCTGACGGGGTTGGCATTGCTCAAAGTGGCTCTCCAGAAAAAGAGGCTGTGAAGAGGAGTAGCTTCTACTGTTCTACTGTTTGACACCGAACAACACTGCCTTTCATCTGGGGAACATGCCAGGCACACAGACTTTTGTATTGTGCTGTTTCCATGAAATGCACGGCATATGAATAAGAGCTTAATTCACTGATTGGTAGATTTGTGCTGGTAAAGAATGTGCATCAGGGTATGATGTAACAAACCAATGTTGACAATGATGTTAGACATCTTTCCATTCGCTTCAGTCTGCCTTGTTGGAAGAAGTTGCCATTTTCAAACTTTTCCATTTGCTTTCTTTTCCATTGCTATATAATTATGTGCTTGCTGAAGTATATTATTATTTAAAATAATTTAGTTTACTCTAAGGAGTATAGAACGATTATTTTAGCCCAATTACCGGTTTGTAAAACAGTGTTGCCCCCTAATTGCCTTTTCACCTCCAAACCAATGTACTGTTCTCTCAACTCGGAACAGCTAAAAGCCTCGAAAGTGTTCATAAAGAACAGCCAGTGCTTTTAGTGCACTTTATATGGTCCTAGTAGAGTTTTTTTTATTACAATGTACTGCCATAACACAATTTTCTATGTATGTCTTTCAGCAGAATAACACTGTAATCACACAAGTCCTCACATGGGGCATGAGTGGTGCTTTGACTGTAATGTTGGAAGTCAACGGCGTTGGCTTGAGGCGCAAACAGCGGTGCTGAGGCGCCATCTTGTAGTGTCACTGGTGCGCTGGGTATCTTGCTGCCTCAGCAGGTCCTACCATTTCGTCATCGGTAATTGCACCATGTTCAAGGAGAGGGGTCAACCGAGATCTAAAGGCCGCTGGTGAAAAGGAGCGTAGTGTAATGTTCTGATGCAATTTTGAAACGATAAAAACGTTTGTTTTTTTATTGGAAGATGAACACTGGTTTCGGGGATAAATGAGATGTTTCTTACTAAAGACACAGCATTCAGCTAATCTGCTAAAGCTGCTAAACGGATTCTTTATCTTTCATCATACCACAGAATACAAATGTATTTGGCACGCTCACACATACTAATATACTCACTAACACACACAGACTCATTCACACAGAGGGATAGATACACACTTTATCTGATACAATTCTCTTTAAGAGTCCCCCTGCTGTAAATGTAATCTACCTGCTGATAGACTCCACCATTACTTATTGCAGTGTAAACTATTTTATCTCTTTATCTTATCTCTTTCTTTCATTGCGTTCTGTCCTGTTCCTCATTCCATCCTCTCTATTTCTCTCTCTCTTTCTCTATCTCTCTCTCTCTCTCTCTCCCTCCCTCAATCTGTACCCTTTCCTCCCCCCTTTCTCTTCCTCAGCGAGTACCACCTGTTCACCCACTGCATGGAGACCAACGCTCACCGCGCCAACTGCTACTGGCCCAACCCCCTGGTGGAGGGCTACATCATCCGCATCCACAAGCTGTTCTTCTCCAACTGCACCCTGGAGCGGGTCATCTGGGTGGACCCGCCCGACGACACCCTCACCGTCCTCATCCTCATCCCCGTCTTCCTCACCCTGGCCATGATCGTGCTGGTGGTGTGGTGCAGCAAGCGGGGCGACATCATGGCTTGAAGGAAGAGGGGGAAACGGAGGAGGAAGAGCCGGAGGAGGAGGAGGAGGACATGGGTTCTTTGTGTATGTTCGCAAGATGGAGAGAAACCCCGTTTGTCTTGATTCGGAAACGGGCTGTTCTGGATTTCTGCCCCCGTTTAAGCTCCTAAAAACAAGGTGCAGTTGTAGAAATGTGGATTCTATAGTCCACAGATGAACCTGTGTCCAGGAAAAGATATGTACCTTCACTGAGCCACCAACACAGCTTATAGTGCCACTAGTTTGCTGTTCAATTTCGATCGGAGCTACTGATGAAGTGGCTTGGAAGAGACCAAAGTACCTATAAGAGTGTGAACTTTCTTTCCTGTATAGCACTGAGCCGTGTTTGTAATATATAACAACTGAGGCTGAAAACTTACCATTGAGTCATTGACATTTCACTGTTTTTGGTCTGGACCAAAGCTCTCATGAAGGATACACTGTACATACATACTGTAACCCAAAGATAACGGAGCACTAAGCTCTATGGAGACTGTTTCACGGGATCATGGAGTATTGGACACAGAAACACTGGGAGTAGGGAATGACTACGACTATGGATTGTTGACATTGTACAGTGACTTTCTCTTTCAGTGCCATAGATTGTAACTTCGTGGACCCACACTGTTACACCTAGTTAATGCAGTTATTTGGATGAGGCGCGTTTGATTATACCGTGTGTGCGTCAGAATCCCCAAAATCCCATGCTCAAGAACAAAGTGAATGAAGCATACTAAACCGAAAATTATTGTATATGACATTTTAACGTGTTTGCCCACAGCTGCTGTACTATAGATCCAACACTGTTGGTCCGTCCAGTAAAGAACTTTGTCAGCTGTGTCGGCTTTGAATGACTTGTATTCCCTCAAAATGTGGTATGGAAGTGCTGCGTTTGGAGATTCATCTTTGCTTGCAACATGTCTCTGAAATGTTTAATTTTTACTTTGACATCCTGAGAATTGGCGTTGTTGGCCTACCCTGGGAACTCACGAGGAAGGAGCTATCTTTTTTTGTTGTATCTATTTCAAAGGCACACAACCCCCTTCCAACTGGACTCCCCCAGATTGCAAAACATGCACACATGCTGACTTTACTGTTCCTCTGGTGAAAGCTCAGCAGGAATTCTGTTTAACTTAATTGTATTTTAATTCCTCTGTTTAATGCCTCTAATTGATCCTGCTGAGGTGTACGATTGTGTGCGCGTGTTTGTGTGTGTGTGTATTTGTGTTTGTGTGTGTCACACGGGAGATAACATCAATTACTGTCGGACTGGGCCTCAATAATTAAAAGATTAACGTTGGTGGGTACAGAGGACGAGAACTTCACTTTTGGTTTTGATGATGTACTTGTTATTTAAGATTTTAATTAAATGACCTAGTATTAGTAACATGTCTCTGACTGTATTTCTCTGTCGGCTGGGTTGAGTTTATTACTTCAAATATGTAATCTGGTTACAAATTACATGGCACAAATATAATTAGTTACGTAATCCGTTGAATTGTTTTTGTTATGTGAATACGAATTCACTTACGTTTTATGTAAATCTATTTAAATTCCCTTGGCTAATTGCACTGCTCATCATCATCATCATCATGGTGAATGAAACATATTCTATGCTGTGCGTCAATACCAATATGATTTTTAGTAATATAATATGCTACGTTATTTTTAAATGTGATGCAGTGTTGTATTTCTTACATTGAGTAATGTTATGTTATGAGTAATCTCTGAAAGAGAGACTGCACTCACATTGCACAAAATGTTATGGGCGTCAGGGGCTGATTAAAAAGGCATCACGTTGATATTCAGACCACTTACCTCAGACCACATGCAATCTGTTAATACCCAATACTGCAGTATATTCATTCTGTGGTCGTGTCAAATATTTCAGCAAAGTTTTACTTATTTTAAATTTCTATCATTTTGGAGAGCAGAACCATATCATTCCCAGTGTAACAAACAGTGTATTTGACCCAGGGGACACAGGAATATATTCTAGCAAGCACTTCATATAGTCAAAACACAACACCACAACAAGAATATTGTTTGGACATTTTACCTGTGAATTTCCCACGAGGACAAAACTGTGTCAAAGCTTAAGGCGATCGAAGTTTTACCGAGGGTATGGGACTGTGTATGTGTGAAATCGTGGCTTCAATTAAGAATGCGGTACAAATCTTTCCTCAGTGTTTCCATAGGTGATAAGACAAGGCATCTGCCATGGCTATAGTCAAAATGTCAGAACAGAATTGATAACACGTCAATTATCTGTGGCTTTAGAAAACAATGCAATCAGCTGAAAACAATTCTGACTAAAATCCAACAGGGATTCAGTAAATCTTATGAGTGCCTAAAGTCAACAAAGCCTGCTGCCACCATAACTGTCCATGTCTAGTATTGAATGATGTTGACATTACTGCGGATGCATGTTCCAAGTCTCCAATGTCAGGCAGGACAAACACAAAAACGCCACGCTCAACACAACAATACGGGAATATTAATAATTATTGTCCCCCGATAAACAAAGAAATGATCAGACAACGTGCATAGTTCGCACTGGGAGAAACTCTCCAGGGAATTGCAAGGTATTCAAATCTTTCCATCGCTTTTGGCACACACAATTCTTTTTTTTTTTCAAGACCCAAACAGGGAAGACAATAGTGAATTCTGTAAGAATGGAGTGAGTATTCTCGTGGCCTGTGCCCTCGAGGATGGCTTCTCAATGCCTGGCCAGCGGAGCGTCACACGGGCAGGAAGGATATCGGCGCTTTTCCCAGAGCTAGTAGAAGAATGACAGGAAGTGGGTCTGGACGACCAAAAATGGCAGAGGAAGCGCAAGGAGAGTTGCCATGCTTTTGACGGCGTGCATTGTTGTGGCGGGTCAGTCCACGGCACAGGTTCTGGAGAGACTGGACCTCCAGCCTCATCTTTCACCCTCCTCGAGTGGGTGACACACGCACACACACACACACACACACACACACACACACACACACACACACACACACAAATCGATTTAAACAAAGGCCCCATATTTCATATACCGTAAACACTAAATTGGACTTTGATGATTGATATCACATATTCCGTACACACCAGAGGCGGTTTGTGAGTCCAGGCATGCATGCGTGTCTCTGTGTGTTAGTGTAACCCAGGGGTTTGAGAGGCGTAGGCAATCTCTCAGAGAGCTACCCAGCTACCCAGACGCTCTCCTTCTCTCCTTCTCTTTCTTCAGTCTCTCCATCTCTGTTCCCTTTCCCACAGTCACATGTCTTCTTGCACATGACCCAAACAGGACATCCTCCCCATTTATCTGGCCCTCTCCTCCTTCTCCTCCTTTTCCCTCCTCCTCCTCCTCTTCCCCGTCCTGCTCCTCTCCTCAAATTTTTGCCTCGCTTCCACTCCTCAAAATCCTTCCTCTCCCATCACTTCATTCTCTCCTCCTGCTTCCCCTGTCAGCCATCATATATACCCTTATCCCCCTACGTTCTGACTCTCTCCTCATCCACTGACTCTCCTGATCCCTGACATTTCCCCCCTTTTCCTGAACTTGATCTGCCTTTCTCCAATTCCCCCTCGCCCTCTGTGCACTGGCCTATGTCAGCTGTCACACACACACACACACACACACACACCCACACCCACACCCACACCCACACACACACACAATAAATATGGTTAGTCTTTGGTCTTGACAGTAACGTAGCTTTAAATGCTGAAAATCAACTTCAACCCCTTTTTCTTTCACAATCAGATTTACGACTTGAGAAACAGAGGAGAGAGAGAGAGAGAGAGAGAGAGAGAGAGAAAGAGAGTGAGTGTGTGTGTGTGTGTAATGTGCATGTACACACATGTACTGCCAGAACAGCGTCTAGCCAGCTGGATTTTATTCAGTGTTGCAACAACTTGCATCATTTTAAGTTGTATTTATATTAAAATCCTTCAATGTATAATGGAATACTCCCTCCTCTCACAGGCTTTTCATCTATGTTCTTTGCAATCATTGGCAAGCTCAATACCCTGATATTTCAGAAGTTTGCTCATCCAACGTGATTCACCCATATTCCAGTCTAATAGATATCCATTAGGGATGCCGATACCGATGTTTAAAATAACAATTTGGCAGATTGCCAATGCCGATGTTTTTAGGCCTATTTTTTATTATTATTATTTATTCCCCCTTTCGTGCAAGGAAAACAAAGAAATCTTCATAGTACAATAATAACTGAACTGTTTTAAAGTATTTCAGCCCTTCATCACTCTATCTTTGAATGAGCACAACTTTTATCATAAACTTTAATATTTCAAACCCACTTGGAAATATTCCAACATGGCTGACATTTTCTTTCACTCTTATTTGAAAACAAACAGGCGCACAACAACCATTGCCCTGCCAACAACATTTAGACCATGCAAATTGATCGGCCACAGATATGGTGAAGTGCATCTTATTTACCGATTGGCCGATGGCAGTCAACAAGGTGAATATCGGCCGATACCGATGTACGGCCAATACACCGGTGCGTCCCTAAATTCCATTGTAGGACTGGAGATCCTGTATTTGCAACATACTCCCTGCACAAGTCTCGTAATTACCTCCCCTCGCTACGTCGCCACTGAGATGTAGCTATAGTAACCCTTGACGAACCTGAACACTATGAACTCTTAGTTCAAAGTCTACACCAATGGAGTGTTACAATAACCACTGTAACAATCAGTGGTTTGCCCGGAGACTAATTTTAAAAAAACAACGGTGTTGAGTGTGTGAAATATCTTTGGTGTCCAACCAGGATGTTTTTTTGTTTGTTATCCAAGTCAAAACCAAGTCAGCAGTGTGACTTAAAAAATACAAGCAAACTAATTTCTTAAACTAGGCGTAAATGTTTTGTGAATGATTGTGGTATGGGTAATAAGCCCATTATATCACAAAAAAAATTTGTTGGATTAATGTAATTCTATTATAACATATGTATCCAATATGACTATCTTACATGATCTATTTAAATGGGTTTTAATTAATTAGATCTTCTTATAATATATGCACAACATTATATCATATATATAACTATATTAAATGTGGAATTATTTAGCAGCCTATTTCCCTAAAAGTCAATTAGACAAAGTGGCTTGGAGTAGTAATGTTTGTTTTCCATCCTCTCCACAGGGTATGAAAGATTCAAAGCTTAGTTATTCTAAAAGCAGAAGCTGCCTGAAAGTTATGCCTTCCTGTTTACAGAAACACACACAAATCTAGATGCCGTGACCCTGTTTTGAACTAAAGCTTTGGCCATCAATTGTACAGCCATGATGTAAATGTCCCGTTGTAAACCACTGTGTATTGCAGTTTTCTGAATCCTGTTGAACTTGAGCACGAGTAGTGGACACACATTTTCTTGTTTTCCTCATCCAGAGCTTTACTGTTTTGAAAGTCCCGGAATTCTCTTTTTAGGGTTTGCCCGTTCCAAAGAGGATTTCCTGTGACATCATGAAGCCCATGTACTTCACGTGAGGCCATCTTGTTTTAAAGCCCCTGCTAATATGAAAAACACATCAATCACATCGCCAGGTTCCGCAGGACTCATTTATAAGGTTGATAAAAAGTAATCGATGCAGATCAGGGCACTGCTGAGAACATCGTGGGACAATTAACCCCCAAATAGTAAATACATTTTGAGTCAATTCAATAATTAATTCTGGGAAAACCTTTTCCTGTCGTGTTATTATTCATCTGGAAGGTCACGTTTGCATAAGCCTCGATTCTGGGGGTAAATGCTGTGGTTCCTATAGCGACCCAGGCAGTGTTGCATCATCCTAACAGAGAGATGGATGTCTCGGCTGTTTCATAAAAATTCATAAGAGGAAGAGCTACATGCAGAACCTCAGCGCCTCATGTTTATTAATAAAGCGGTAAGTGTATTACTGTATAGCTCCATATGAGATTAGCCCACATACAACTAACTATATGGGGACATGTGGGTGAGTCCATGCGCGTGTGTGTGTTGGTGTTTGTTCGTGTGTTTGTGTGTGTGCGTGTGTGTGTTCGTGTGTGTGTGTGTGCAAATGTATGTTTCATTTAACCCAGCAGGTGTCTCCTCTTCCCTTCCCTGCCCATAAAAAAACTTGACAAAGTGCGTTACCAAGCAACTAAAACTGCCATCAAAAAGGAATTGGCCACTCTGTGTGCAACCACTACCACTGGACACACTGTATGTGTTTATATGTGATTGCATCTTCAGTATATGTCTGCCAGCCATGACCTCCTGCCATATCATGGGTCTCCATGCCCTCAAAGTACTGCAGATGGCACATTCCAGCACAGAACATTCAGAGGCATTGCCTCTATGAAAAGGGACACCAATGCCTTCATGAGTCCTGCATTTCCCTCCGTGCTGTTGGTTTTCCGGAATACAGTCCAGAGGTCCGGAGCAGGTGGGCTGGTGCACATTAGACGCCCTTATTGGGAGCAGTAAGCAGTTATGCCCTCCTTCTGTGAAACGCTGTGTGCCTATGTGTCTGAGAGAGAGAAAGAGAGAGACAGAGAGAAAGAGAGAGACAGAGAGAGAGAGAGAGAGAGAGAGAGAGAGAGAGAGAGAGAGAGAGAGAGAGAGACAGAGAGAGAGAGAGAGAGAGCTAATGAGAAGTGCACACTTGCAATCTGCCATCTGGACAATTACAGCAATCGAGAACCTGTAATTTCCCCTTTTTGTATGTGTGTGTGCCAGTACGTATGTTAGTGTGCACAGTAACTTTTGTTACTTTCAGAGACCTAGAGGGGACAGGGTACCACAGGAGGACAAAGAGGCTAAATAACTTATATACCTTAGTGACCCTTTTCTCCTTAACAACAACCATTCTTTTTCACAATTTTAACCTGTGCTCTGCCTTGAACCAACCCCTATGTGTTTCTCTCTCTCTCTCTCTCTCTCTCTCTCTCTCTCTCTCTCTCTATTCCTCCATTCTTCTCTACATTGGGGCTAACTTTGCTCAATGATACCCTCATTTCAACCTCGAGGAAAAAAACAACATTTATGCTCCACTTCTCCAATGTAGGAGACCGTACTATGGTGGTTTTGTATTACGATAAGCTAGCTCTGTTTCACCATTTAAAAAAAACAACGTAACTTTTTAATTTGTTTCGCTTGGCTTGGTGGAAGGCTGATGGATAGCCGGCTGTGTTATGCTGGATTATCCATCCCCATGCTTCATACAGCAGAGGTTCCAAAGAATTTATGAGCAATCACAAAAAAGCAATATAGTCTTGAGAGTATTAAATTAAATTAAAAGAAAAGCAATGGATCGTATTAAAGATTGTCTCATTAATCATGTAAGAACATGTTGACTGAAAGAGGATACATAGAAAGAGGCCAGAAGCTAAAAATGATGTGTAATGAACTGTTTTTCTTTGTGGTGGCTTTGCCTCTTTGGGGAACCAGCATGTGTGCCTGCATTTGTTCTTCCATCTTTTCTAAATGTGTTTGTGGGAGGGTGTTTACATGAGCATTCACAGCTTTAATGTGGACTATCGGCTATTAGACTTTAGAAACTCCAGTACTCATTTTCACCTCTCTTCTCCTCTCCTCTCCTCTCCTCTCCTCTCCTCTCCTCTCCTCTCCTCTCCTCTCCTCTCTGGACAGTGAGATAAAACTGTCCCTGATGTCTCAGCCCTTGGAAGCGAACGGCTACGTAATCTGTCAGGGCTGGAACAAAGCTTGGCTGTGACGGCTGCCACCACCAGACCAAAGACAGGTAGAAGGGAAAGAAGGGGCAAGCTTGTGGAGACACACAAAGAGAGATGAGAGAGAGAGCAAGAGAGGGAGGGCGTCAGTATATAATAGCACATGTGAGGTCATTTTGACAGAGAGAGAGGTGTACGTGAAGAGGCAGAGAATGAAAGAGGAGGCTGAGGGAGGGGAGAGGATTCCCATTCACCTACACACTGCCTGTCTCCTAATCTCTACACTCTGTCATCTCTGGCGACTAAATGCCCATACGCTCTCACTCTCTCTCACTCTCACACACACACACACACACACACACACAAACAGACCCAGACACACGGAGAGGGATGGCAGTTCAGTTGCTGTTGGAGTAACGCGCTGTAAATGGGTTATGTTGCATACAGCAGGAATGTATGCGTGCATAATGATTATGGGCTACACCATGGAGTGCGCTTCTACAGGAGTGATTTGCTAAGTCACTTTCAGGCCACGCTTCAAGAATGGTGGCCTTCTGTAACCGCTCAAGAAACCCTCCCCTCGGAAAGGCAAACCTTTTTTTACGTAGTAACTTATCAAACTACGCACGCGTGTTGTGGAGCACAGGGCCAGGTGTGTAACTCGGCAGCACCACTTGTGACCCAGTAGATGACCCTGGTCCCTCGAAACCGCAGTTTCCGTCAGCCATTTGAATTATTCAAACGGTCTTGCCCACACAATTTGAAATATTAAGCAGCACCTGGAGTCGGTAGAGAGGGGTTAGGTTAGGTAAGAATGTGGCCAGCAGCAGAGCCAGAGAGAGCAGCCGTTTGTCTGTCACGCAGACCTTAAGGCACCTGGCCACTCACATTGTTCTTCACTGTGCTCTTCATTAAGACAGTGTTACAGGGCAATGACATTCAGAATAAGTCATTGGGTAGGTGTGAAACACGAACACCTCCAGTTATTGGGTACCACAGCTCAACCACACAGCGTCTGAACACACAGTTGCTCATCACAGCCGGCGATGTGACCTTATGCTTCATAGCTTTTGTCATATTATTAATTATTTGAGCTTTTTTTTTTTTTTGCGTTTGTTACAATCCTTGGACTGGCAAATACAGTAACCTTATACTGTTGTATATCCGAAAGAAAATTGGAATGGAGAATCCATTTGAACAGATACATTGTTGCATTCCAGATGAAGGTTTATTCCATATGGCAGTTGGGTTTGCCCAAGATTCCAGCTTTTGCAGACGAGGGCTTTTTGGAGATGAGATTAGGAGAGTTGTATGGAGCACAGAGATGTATGCACCATCTGTAGCCCAACGGGATCAAAGTCCTGCCGGGCAAGCACACCGCTGAGCTCCTTTTCACCTCCAACTCTCATTCGATTTGCTGCTGAATGGAAAATGTCCTTGTTGCTCAGAGAAAGTTGTTGCTGACTGACTTGTGAGAAATACAACGATTACATGCACTTCGACACACACACGCACGCACGCACGCACGCACGCACGCACACACACACACTCCAGATAAGAAGAGAAGCTTAAAGTAAATTGCAAAAACAAACTTGAGCTTTTTTGAGATTGAACTTTTTCTATATAATAAAGTTCTGACAAGTTTAACAATATAAAAACCTAAGTGTGCCTAAGTGTCCAAACAATAATTATCTGTCTGAATGTCAAGAAAAAATATTGTAAAATACAATATGAAATCCCAGTTTCATGATGTTACGGTGCACCAACTGCACCAGCTGCACCTACTCATCATCATAATCACTGTTTATTGTCTGCACCTGTTTTGTATATAAGTCCTTCCTTTTCATTGTCTTTTGTTCCATTATTGTTTGACTACTTTTGGAAGTTAAACAGAGTAGGACTCTCCCCTAAACTAAATTTGTTTTTGACTCCATATTTTCACCTTAAGTCTACATTTGGGTGCTAATCCTAGTTAGCCTGTAACACATGATGCAAAAACAAACAGATAGGGACAAGGAAGAAAATCACAGTGTTATTGGTCTCTGCTCCTCCTCGCAGGTGTTGGTGCCAGCAGTAGTTAACACAAGACATTCCCTCTCCCATAAAGCACACACACAGTAATGGAAAGATATAATAGTATCCTTTCAGGATCAAGTTGCCAGCGTGAGTTTGAGTTATTCTCTCTCTTCCTCTATCTCTGAAATGGACACAGACACACGTTACATACATGGACAAACGAGCAAGCATAAGCCCCCCCTGCCTTAACTCTCACACAGGCACACGCACACACACAAACAATGTATCTAAACCAATGGAAGTCTAAACAAGCTACTGATGCAGGTTAACATCTGGACACTAAGGAGATCAATGTCCTCTGAGCAGTGGCATCAACTTTCATCAATGTTTTCCTGCCATACCTGCACGTCTGTCTGCCTGCCTAGGCACCATCCATGTCACGTCCGATAGCTACTGATTTCCCCTGACACAGAGGAAGGAAAAAACAATGATGAGGAACTCGTAGAGTTTGGGCTATTGTACTCAGATTCGTTCAAATGAATAAGATGCTATTTTGAAGAAGAAGACCATTTTGGGTGTTATACTGCACATCTTAGTATCTCCATTGCATTCCACAACAATCTATCTTAACCTGTGTTTCCTAATTTGTTCAATAAATCTGTGCACTTTAATAAATGCATCCCGTTTGCTAAACGAACAAGCCAACAGCTCAAATTAAAGCTCTGACATTTCGGGCAGTCTTCAGGGTTCTCTACAGTGATTATTATTTTATTTTTTTATTATTATTATTAAACCTTTATTTAACCAGGAAAAGATCCCATTGAGATTAATAATTTCTTTTTTAAGCGAGACCTGGCCAAGCAGGCAGCAGCATACACACAAAAACAACACATAGCTAGTAGCTGCAGACAGATGACACAAAATGAGACAACATGAAGAGCTTAACACAATTACAAGAAAATTCATAGCCAGGAAGATTAAAAGCAAAACAAAATTTAGAAACATTTACATCTGCAGGAAACTGTTTCTATTTCTTTCATTCTAAATTTAATAGCATTTAACAAGATTAATTCCTGTAGTTTCTAATCATTTCTATTAATAGTTTCTTTTCCATGCAGTGTGCAGAATACACAAATGCCCTGTGAGCGTATTCACGCTAGTAGCAGTCCTAATGAGTTGCACAACAGATCTTTATTTAACTCCTTGCCTACATACACACACACACACACACACACACACACACACACACACAAAACGCAAAATCTTATGCTGACTGGTTCCTCCATGGGAAGGATGTGCAACTCTTATCTGGTGTTTGGACTCTGGGAAAGCCTGTGGAGAATTGCTTTGTATACAGAGAGATAAAGTTGTTTAGCTTGACCACTGACCTGCATCCTGCCTCTGGGGTAACGCCGTGGCCACACAATGGAGTCCCAACAGAAAGCTCACAGACTGCCCTACCGCGGGTCTTCACTAAATACCGTTACGACTTCTCGAGTAGTTTGTTACCGTCTTAAATTGTTTTTTATTCCCCCCAGCTTTTCCCAGCGTTTACCTGAGCATACTAATACGTGTCTTTAAAATGAAAATGAACTACCTGAAGAACTTATCAAAGTTCCTCAAGGGAAGTTAAATACGGACTCTGCTGCTCCCCAGAGACAAAGAGCTAGATATCCGTAGCCTTTAGCTAATTGATATTCAACATCAGATTAATTTGTCTGCTTGGCTAAATGTTCCCCGATTGACAGGGGAGAATTGTGGCAGGCTGTCTTGTCAATCACAAGATAACTGAAGTCTCAACGTGACCTCAGACAGCCACTGGTGATCACTTTAAACATGTATGTTATCTAAATGGGATGGCTTGGAGAGGCTTTTCAAAGTTGAAAGGAAGTTTGTCCTTGAAGGAAGTGTAAATGTGACAACACACTGTACTGAGAGTCAGACAGAATAGGAAGCTCTCACTGCACTGAGAGCCAGAGGAATACATAGTTGAAGGTCATACATTTTTCTTTAAAGATTAGCAAAGCTAGAATTGAAAGAAAGGGGTTAAGGGGGGCTTCAACTATACAACTTTGACATTCCCACCGAACAGAACCCCTGTCAATCTCCATCTAACAGAGTATATTCATCTAATTGGATGTAGCCTCCACATGTTTCTATACACTAAGCTTTCTATAAACTAATAGTAACATACTGGCAGACAACAGGAGCCATGTTTAAACTGGCCCACAGCCAGACAGACAGTCACAGGAAGTACTGTCTTGGGGGACCTCGGACGTGGGTGGAATTTTCCCCCTGACCTCTCTGTTTCTCTCGGTGTCTTCTTCTGCCGAGTGCTGCCCAGGGGGCAAAGCTGCTTGTGAGGGGGTCGGTGGGTGGGAGGATGTGTGCACATTCAGAAAGAGAGAGGGGGAGAGAGAGAGAGAGAGAGAGCCTGCGAGGGAATGTAAGGTGAGCCAACACGTTTGTGCATGTGTGTGGAGAGGGATGGAGATTCAAACAGCGACGGAAAAAGATGGGGGGCTCATGTCAGGAAGCCTCATCAAAGGCTGTGTACACTCAACACCTACACCCCCCCCCCCCCCCTTTTGCACAGATAGGAATCTCCCTGATGGGACACGGCATCCAGCAGAGTCCCCCTAGAAAGCATCCGGCCCCTGGAGGAAAAAAAAGCAGGAAGCAGAGCACCAGCATTACAGAAGTCAATGCCCTGGACCATCCTCCATCACCCCCTCACAAAATGTCTCCCTTTGGGAAAGCAGAAACATGAAAGAATAAATGAGCTAGGAAGACTGAGAGAGAGCGAGAGAGTGAGAGTGGAGTGAGAAAGAGAGAGACAGAGGGGGTGGAGGTAGATATATATATATATACATATATATATATATATATGTATATAGAGAGAGAGAGACAGAGGGGGTGGAGGTAGATATATATATAGAAAGAGAGAGAGAGAGAGAGAGAGAGAGAGAGAGAGAAGGATGGAGAGAAGAGGAAAAGAAAGATGGAAACAGTGGGGAGTTAATACTCTTGTTTTTGTTTGAAAGGGCCAACAGCGTCCTTAGGAGCGTGCTCTGTAATCAGCTGCACTGTGCACGGATCGCCCTTACGATACGACGGCGGAAAGTAATCAGAAGGCAAACACACTGCCGGGTCATTTACATCATCTGGTCATCCCCGTTCGAACCCCGGGGGCCTGGTGGTGATCCGATCACAACAATACAATCAAGTGGCTTTTGTGTTTATCTTTTATCGTTTACACTTTACCATCTCGTTATCTGATTTCCCCTCTCTCTCTCTCTCTCTTTCTCTCTCTCTCTCATTTCCTCAGTCGATTTTCCCTGCAGATGCATTGGCCAGATAAGGGCAAGTGGAATGATCTACGCGTTCCTTGTGATTATTTGGCTGTGGGCTGAACGGGCCGGTGGGAAAGGGTCGCCTGGTGGTTGATTAGGGTGACCTCTGTGGAAAGGTGAGGCATATCACATCAGGGAGTATTGATGGAAAGATAAGGGATCCGTTGCGTGACTGCGAATGGAAAGCCATCTTCCCGGTTGTTAATATCACCAAGGGTCAGCTTTGAGCTGAGAAAAACAGTGGTTGCTTCTTACAGAAACCGGGAGAAAAGAACCAGATAAGACGGTAGACTTTTGGAGAGGTTGCTTTCTGAAGAGGTTGCCTTCTGGAGAGGTCTTGTTTTTGAGTTCCCCATGGTGTGGTCCATGTTTCCTGAGAGTAATTCATTGGTTTCATTCATTTTCCTATTGACCCAGGAGAGTAACATGTCATAATGAGTTGTACAGGACACGTTTAAAGGAGGTCTGTTGACGTGTCAAGTGTTCCAGGATGGATGGAGGTGGACTCGTCTGGAAGTTTCTGTAGCATTGGAAAAGCCAACAAAGGAAAAGGTAGACATGACAACACTGACGTTATCGGTTTATACTGTGTTTCATCAGTACGGTCATGTTGGAAATCTTTGAACTGGAAGCTGCCGTTTGAAACTCTGGCAACCCAAATCAAAACCCTGGGTTCAAAAGCCATTCCAAAACTACAATTCCTTTCACTTTGATTATTCATTCATTTGTGTTGCCCTGTGCTCTCCCTTGAGTGACCATGTCAAGCACAAAGTAGTATATTTACTGTATTTGCACGCGTATAAGTCAATACATTACGATTTTTAGGGCTAAGTCTATCCACAGTAAGTGAAGTTGACAAAACTAAACACTCTTCGTAGTCCGCAATCACAGCCTGATCGATTTAACGACTCAAGCTTTTATTTTAGGATCATTATTCATTATTAAGATAGTTAACAACGTAATAGTTTTTGTCCCTGGGCCTACGCAAAGTTCTGAAATGAGTTGTTGCTGCCGTAGTCCAAAATGCTCTAGTCTAGAAAGAGACTCCCGTTTAGGCCTAAACCATAAAAATATGGAAAAAACTATTTATCCATTATTAGGGGTCGACTTATAACAAGGTCGCCTGCTACACGCGCAAATACACATATACAACTTCCGCATACAAATAGGCCCACAGACAATGCTACCGGACAATTTGCTTCCTAAATTGTCATTCATGTTTTGTTGCCAAAAGCTTTCTGAAAGGAGTGTGATGGCAGCGTTTCGGCACACCCTAATTCCATGCAGCAGAGAAGATATGCTGCCTCCATTCAAGCTTTTGACCGGGATTTGCAGAGGACTAATGGAGTCTGGCATAAAGCCACATGTCGCACAAATGCTTTTTCGTAGCTACAATACCAAGGAGTGCATAACATCAAGCCACATTTTATTATAAAAGTGTTCAACTTTTCATATATAAAGTGCGTTGTATCACACAAACCCACTCACTCACTCTCTCCTTACCCTCCCTCCCTCCCTCCCTCCCTCTTTTCCGACCCCCTCTTCCAACCCCACTCGCATGCTCTTTAAAATCTTGTGTGTCAGCGTTTCTTCATGCCTGCCTTGTGGTAGACTTGCATCTATTGCTCAGCCGGTGTGAGAGGATGGGGATGTGTGGTATCACTCGGTCACTGTGACACATTCAATTCCAGCCAAATTCCTTCTTGTTCCCATGCCTGCTAACACACGTACAACACACACACACACACACACACACACACACACACAAACACACGCACACACACATATGCACACGAACACAGACATTCAGAGAGACAAGCAAAAACACACTCCCACACAACTGTCAACTTATTCTCTCTGTCTCTCTCTCTCTCTCTCTCTCTCTCTCTATTTTCCCCCCTCTACAGTATACGCATCGTCAGCTTGACTCAGAGTCAACTGTCATAGCCATTCAGGCCAAACGGCACTTGACCCAAATGCAGCATGCAGACAGGCTGTGCTGCTGGTGCTTTGAAGGCCTATTCGGTACAGACCAGCAGAAAAGCACAGGAGGGCCTCCGTGGGGGGATAGTGGATGAGAAGTGAACACCCACGCGCCTCGAAACACCCACAGCAACACGCAATGACACCTTAGCAACACGAGCGCACCTTCTTTCAAAACCGTCTGGCTGGAGAACACCAGCGCACGCAGCGAGTTGGCACGGGTCTCTCTCTCTCCATCTCTCTCTCTCTCTCCATCTCTCTAAACAGCTACAGGGAGACCCACGATACGAGAACATTCTAGGTGAACCGTGCGTTCTCCTCTTTGTCCGCCTCTGCTTCCTTCTTGTCTTTCTCTTTTTATAACAACGGCATAACAATGGAGCCGTTAAAATATTTCTAACGGATGAAAAATGCATTACGCCATCTCAGGAAACAGAAACTGCAGCGTAGGTGGTGTTAACACATGAATTAACAGGCACACTTAGCTACGGCAATGTTTATAATAAAATATAAGTCTAAAGATGATGCAGAGTATCTGCTAGGAAAACAAATGAAGCAAGAAATTAATTGGTGTATTATCATATAATGCTGGCTCTATGAGGCTAAAGATGCTCCCACAGTCGAATAGATTGATGTGCGTGTGTGTGTGTGTGTGTGTGTGTGTGTGTGTGTGTGTGTGTGTGTGAGGCCTTACCAATGTCAGTGGTAGAGCGTTAATTAAAAGCTGAGCTGAACCGTAACAATAACGCACTGTGTCGGGTAAATATCGAATCACACGAGTGCAGCAGTACCTCATCCGAAAATGAACAACACCCCCGCTTCGTAGATCTCAGGTCAGTCCACTAAGTTGGGAAAATCAGCAGCTGGAATGGAGAGTTATTAGGTGAGAAAATGATCAAACACCCTCCAAATAACTCTGGCATGGTGGAACTTCCTACCCAGAAGCAGTGTGATACATGTGGCTGGTTGCTGGAGATCGGTGATGGCTGTTTCGGCGATTTCATGTGTTGTTCCGTTCCTCAATGAACCTATTCCTTGACGGTCTGACAGACCAGGAAACAAGTCACCTCAAACGACTCATTCCCAACCCAGCGCGCGCACGTTATGCACATCTTTGGCGCACCTTGTGTGACACTCAGATTAAACGTGCACGTGCCTTCATCCTGGTGTCACGTACCTGAAGGAGGGGAAAGTGCAGTGCACCGTGTAACAGATGGAACCGAGCAGAGGGTGAGAGATGAAGTGTTTAGCTTTCAGATTTGGCTTTTATTTGACCTGGGTTAGTAACAGTGTAAAAGGAAATTGCCCTTTTTTCATCAACTTTGAGACTTGCTCGGACCCATTTGGTTCTCTGCCACTATTAATATCGAGCACAGCCGCTTAAAGGGAAGTGGAGTTTTTGTGGGTTCACGACTTTGGGGCGCGAGCCAGACTCATTGTTAAAAGGCCTGGATCCTGCTGGGTAGAACTCATTGAAGGATCTTTTCTCACACTAAGGCGGAAATGACAGGGAGGCCTTGAAACACTGTGGAAAGGAGAGGATAAGCGTTTCATGCACATTAATATATAAATGAAGCCAACAAAGATGAACAAAATCATATTCAACCGAATGGGAAAAAAGGGCAAAATCCCATTCACTGTCCACTTTGCTTTTAAAGGGATGGGACAAGAATGCCTCAACCAGATGTATTCAGAGTTCAGAGATGGTTATCTCATTGAGTTTCTGAAATGTGTCTTGGGTAAAATTGTTACCTTTTCAAAGATGATTATAAGCCCCTCAAGTATATGAACAATTCATAATGGGGAGCCCCAGAGGTTTACAAGCCCCTACATAGCGAACATCACCAGTGACTTTCCTCATGTTATAGAAAGGCATTGAAGCTAGGTTGTGCCTTATCATTACTTCTATGCCCAGTGATTGTCCTTTGTATGGACATAGCTCCTTCTATCATCGCCCATAGCGTTGGGTTATTTTCAGCTGCTGCTATGTGGAAGCAGAGTCTATGTATTCATGCACCATCCCTAGGAAGAACAAGTGGCACACGTAGATTAATGCAGTGAGCTTTGAGCCATATCAAGATGAGGATCCGTGCATGTGACGTGTGGTGGAATAGCAAAGTACCCCGTTACTCATCTCTGCTTTTAGAAAAGGCCAAGAAAGAGAGAGAGACGAGAGAGAGAGTGGCTGAGTATAAGAAATGTCGAGATGGTTCACTCATTCAGTTAATACTAATGGCATTATTAATCTAATGCATTGTGTAGTACATTAGAGTTCTTCATTTCTATGGAAGAGGCGACGAATCTTTTAAACATACCCGGTCCAATAATAAGGTAGCTGTTTTCACAGCTGTGTTGATGTAAAACACTCATCCCAAACAGAGAGAGAGAGAAAGGGGGAGGATGAAAGAGGGGATGAAAAATAGATATAGAGAGAGACACTTTTTTCCATAGCACATTTTGTGTACATATGCCATTCGAAGTGTTTTATTTGTGTGTGCATGTATGTGTGTGAAAGAAAGAGAGCGAGAGAGTTACAGAGTGAGAAAGAGAGATAGAGAGAGAGAGACAGAGGGAGTGAGAGAGAGAGAGAAAGAGAGATAGAG
This sequence comes from Galaxias brevipinnis, assembly GCA_036023535.2. NCBI lineage: Eukaryota > Metazoa > Chordata > Actinopteri > Galaxiiformes > Galaxiidae > Galaxias > Galaxias brevipinnis. The sequence continues at coordinate 9,471 of JAVQIZ010126877.1, read as the reverse complement.
AGAGAGAGACAGAGTGAGTGAGAGAGTGAGAGAGAGAGAGAGAGAGAGAGAGAGAGACAAAGGCAGTGAGTGGAAGAGAGAGACATGCAGAGCATAGGAGACGGTCCCACTACGTGACCCAGCAGGGACTGTCTCTGTGCTATTATCTCAGCTTAACATTGCTAATGACTTCCACACGGGACAGAGCAAAGACATTCCTTTGGGTTCAAACAAGCCTTTATGTTGCTCGGCCCATGTGGAAGTCAGGGGGTGGGGGTGGTGGTGGGGTCCTAGTCCGGGACGAAGTCCTGCCTCGACACAAACAGGACCTCCTGGTCCCTATCGGGGGCGCCTGTTTGGATTCGAAGCAAAGAAGCTGGAGCCTGTCAAAAAGGCCAGCCCGTGTACACAAACAGAATCCACTGAATGTGTTTGTTCAGGACTGGGAGAGCAACGTTAAGGCTTAATGTGTTTTCGTTCGGCTCACTGTGTCATCGTTTTTTTTCACTGTACAATATACAATATGTCTCCTTTTTAAAATAGATGCAACATTGTTTTTGTACATTTCCTGTCACAATTACTATTGGGTTACGGTGTATGAACACAATCCCCTGTTCTCCTGATACTTACTGTTGTATTGCACTTTGCTAAGTTATAAGGCCAGGCCGTTGATGTAGAACAAGAGAAAAACGGCACCACCCTTCCGTACCCAACGTTATGCCTGGTGTCCGAGTTCGACAACGTTAGAACTCTAACTATTTGGAGCGGCTCGACCTCTGGGTGACCCCTGGGAAGGACAAAGACCTGCGGAGCAGCCCTTCACAAGGTGTCGGGCTCGCTATGACGCTCCACAAAGCCGCCCTTTGTCGCCGCTCCAGGGAAATGAGGTTATGTTGTGTGGACGGCGGACTGAGGCTTTGTCATGTGGTTTAGGGAGGGGTTCAGGAGGGTGCTGTCTTACTATGGGCATACGAGCCACACTCGGAGTGCGTTTGGTTTTCATGCCTTTCCTGGCCAAAAATATGAGTACATTCTTCCGTTGGGTGCTTTTATCCAAAGGGGAATCGTTACGATCCTCTTCGGAGCAAAAACAAGGACATGATTCATCCTTGTCTCCATAATAAAAAAGAGACAATGTTCCACGTTTGACGTCTCTGACGGCCTCAAATGCTCCCGTGACCCCGGCAACTATGGATCACTCAAACTGGAATCGTGTACCACTAAATACTGACATGAATTTGACATGTTCACTACTCAACTGGAATCTGGAAAGGAGAACATGTCCACAGGAGTGAAAGGAGAGTTTGGAAGTAGGGGATCAATGTGGCTGCTCGGAGGTCATTACTCCGCACTCAATTTCTATAGTAGGTGCCCCTACCCGTGACCTCTAAACTTTGTTTACTTTGGAATATTCCAGCCTCTGAAACGGGATCAAACTGAGAATACTGTATATGTTAACTCCTACGGAAAACAAAGTGTTTGAAAAGTTCCTGTTCAGAAGACAAACATTTTAAATGTTTTTTAGCAATACAGGCAACAAAAACTGACCCCCATGATGTATGAAATATTTTTGTGTAAAATTAAGGAACAAAGGAATACCTTTTGAATAAAACCCCCCACTCAAATCTAATGTTCAATGGAAATGCTTCAAAGTGAAAATATTCTCAATGCTTTAAAATCCATATTTTCCCTTGCCACCTAAAAGCGGAATTAATTTATCTTTCACCTAAAAAAAGGCAGGGCTTTGCTTTAAAAGAAACAAACACTGTTGGAAATCAGGATGACTCACGACTGGGACCATGTGTTTGTGTGGGTAACAGAAAACTGAGAAAGAGAGAGAAAGAGAGAGAGAGAGAGAGAGAGAGAGAGAGAGAGAGAGAACGAGAACAAAAGAAGGTGTATTCAATCTTATTAAGTGACTATTAGGGGTCTCCTGGAATAACAACGACTGATTTTGATCAACTAAAGCAGGACCTCAGCTCTGACTGGCTGAGAGAAGCAGAGGCTTCATTCAATTAAGAAAACAGGATGAAGAGGACTTAAATGGAAGACGGCATATCTCTTTTTAGACCTGTGTGTGTGTGTGTGTGTGTGTGTGTGTCAAAGAGAGCACAGAAGCAGAGACATCCACACAAATTGACTGAAAGCTTTCAGACAGACCATCTCCTCATCAACCATCAACCTAACCTCATCAGTGAGAGGCCTGAATCGGGTGAAGAATGTGTATCCCTGCATTGCCTTGCATCTTTGTTCGCGTCCTCTACTGTTGGCCACCGGACAAAAACACGCGAACAAAAAACAAAACAGAGCGATGTTGATAGTTGATAGAAGATTTAAGATTTTAGTGTCCTAAAAAGATATCTATCAAAAGCTTATATTAAGCAAGGAAAAATGTGACACTCAAAAAAACAAACTTGCTGCTGCCCAGTGATAGTCCTTTGTGATGTATGGGGTGCAGCTACAGTAAGCGTGTCGACTCATTTGTTTTGGCAAGCGAAGATGGCCGACAGCTAAAGGTCGTCTGACCACGAGGGCTCCAGCATGTCTCTGTCCTACTGTCGATAAATCATCACAGTTCTAATGCGTTCTGTGCAGCGTGATGTAGGGCCTTGATATGCTCTAAATAGCACGCAAATAGATCATCACTCATCCACAGAATGGAGAGTGCTGAATAAGTTAAAAAAAAATGAATTCAAGGTCAGTATTGTTTGTATTTGTTGTTTAAGGTCAAAGTGCTGTGTGTATCTGTGTGTATTTCTGTGTGTGTGTGTGTGGTGTGTGCGCGTGTGTGTGTGTGTGTGTGTGTGTGTGTGTGTGTGTGTCTGTGTGTGTGTGTGTGTGTGTGGAAGTGGGGGCGAGGGGCTCGTGAGTCAAAGTTGAAAAACCCCCAAGGCGGTGTCGGCTCTCACGCCACAAGATTCCCACGAGTCACGTCACCGCCTGGTTGACTGCGCGTGTGTTTGTATGTGGGTATGTTGTGTGTGTGTGTGTGTGTGTGTGTGTGTGTGTGTGTGTGTGTGTGTGTATGTGGGTATGTAGGGTGGGTGTGTGTGTGTGTGTGTGTGGTGGGAAATCCCTGTTGAAGGCTCCCTACACTCCGTTGACCTGGTGATTTAGACACTTCTCATCTCTGAGAGAAAGGGATGACATGTTGGTCGATATCTCACCGGGAGACAAACATGCGCGGGACATTGATTTGTTTAGAAGAGCGTGTGCTCGGCCCCTCAGATGGACTGACACGAAAATAAACACGAGCCCCTGAACTCCCTCGCCCTCCCCCCGCGCGTGCGTGAGCGTGTTGTCAAGCGTGCGCGTGCATGTGTGTGGGTGTGTGGACCAGAGGGATTCCCTTTGAGCTGCCGTTCACTCGGGTGACCGCATGCGACTGCTTTCGGCACATTTGTGTGACAGAAGATTCCCAACTGTTTACAGGAGCGGCTCAGATAGGGGACGAATCACTCGAGGTCATTAGTATCTTTGTAATTTCACAAGACAAACTCAAGTCAAAGATGATGCATTTTGCGTCATGAAGGGTCTTTTCGGCCCACGGCGTAAACACGTTGTAGATGTCTTAAGGAGTGGTTGCTGTGTAGCGTGACTGCGTGGTTGTAACGTGAAAGCGCCGTGCATTGTTGAAGCCCGTGTTAACATGGCAGTCAAACGAAACATCTGCCTCGGGCCAACAGGAGTCACACGGCAGCGACTTTATGACAGCACAAGTGACGTTTGAGTGTTTGGCACTTCACTCGCATAAACATCTTCAGCGAGGCTGTGAGAAAGGTTCATCCTGGCCGGTGACTGGGACACTGCTGTGAGCCCGTGTGCTTTGCCTGTCTGTGTGAGTGTGTGAAAAGTATGAGGGGATTAAAGGTAAGAAGGAAAGTGCACTGCTTTGGGTTCTTTTGGATTCGTGTCTGTGTGTGTGTGCGCGCCACTGTCTGTTTTTGTGTGTGTGTGTGTGTGTGTGTGTGAATATGCTTCTAGCCCAACTCTGTGACCATATATGCTCCTTCTGCATATCCTTCTGCTCCTTCTTCAGTGGCCTGGGTGTGCGCATGCAGTCATCTGTGTGTGTGTGTGTGTGTGTGTGTGTGTGTGTGTGTGTGTGCTGTACATGTAGGTGGGAGAGCGTGGTGCTGCATTTCAATAGCGCAGCCAAGCTGTGCCGCTGACAGCCCTTTCCAAAGCCCCCCCCACCCCCCCCACTGGACCACAGTTCCCTGACCACCTCCTCTGAGGATGAGAGTGATAACCTGCGGTGGCCAGCAGCAGCGTGCAGTGAGAGTGACGCTGACCTAGTGGCAACCAGCTGACCTCTGCCAGCGGCTACTGTTGCCGGGGGCGACGGCATCCACTGAAATGGGAAGGAAAGATAACGCTGCAGATTACACCAAACTTTTTTTTTCTTCAGAAGTCATTCGCTCACTCACTTTGTCACTAGCTCGCTCCCTCACACACAAGTGTGGACACATGCACGCGCGCGTACGCACGCGCGCGTACGCACGCACGCACGCAGGCACGCACGCACACACGCACACACACACACACAAACTCCTCCGCTACGACTCCTTGACTCCTGACTCCCTGGAAGATCAAAAACACTGCAGCAGTACATTCCTGAAGTGCGGTGATCCTTGTCAGACCGAGAACATTCAGTACCAGACCCTACACTCTGACATTTCAGCCCGGCTGGCTCTCCATGGGAATGAGTGGCCCGAGAGGGCGTTCAGCATAGCAACTCAGAGTTTGGCAAGGTTTTTCTTTTATAAGACAGGGATGGTCAGAATATTCCTTCAACAAATGTTCGGGAACATCTTCATATCACTCTGACATGATCTTTAGTGATACTCAACGGGAAAAAAATAACTGTTCCAGCATTCAGACAACAAATCACAACAATTCCCAATTTGACTCTTGCTCATCTTTTTCAGCCATCTAGACTGTCCCCAACATAGTGACTGATTGGTTTGAAAATAAAAAAACATAAACATGCAGTTTAAAAACAATGTTTTTGTTGGCGGACTTAGGTTGAGATACACAGAGAGCGAGGGAGAGAGAGAGAGAGAGAGAGAGAGGGAGAGGGAGAGGGAGAGAGAGAGAGAGACGGAGAGGAGCAGGGGGATATATAGGTAGAGAGAACGGAGAGAACGATGGAGAGCAACAGTTAACAATCCAAGCCAGACTGTTCTGTAGAGAGTTTACAACATCGAAAATAACAGCCATACTGCACGTTGGTGCCTGTGTATTTGTCTTTGACATCTCTGTTGTCTTTACAAGCAAATGTCCCCTATTAAAGAATAACATTATTGGGTAATGTACCCTGGTTGGGTGGTTGTTGGTTTCCCTCACAAAAAGGTTTCTTTCTTTCTTTCATTATTTCTTTCTTTCTCACACATTAAGTGCGTGCGGTGTGTGGGAGGTGAAAGGAATAAGAGAAAGAAAAACAACCGGGCCACTCAATCCTCAGTGTGTGAGAGAAGCCATTACCAACACCTCCATGTCTCTGTTGACAGTGTGACAAAGATGGAGCCGTCACTTTGACCTCGGTAAGATGGAGGGGTCGGCTAACGGGTCGGTGTCCCTGGTGGAGGAGGCTGCGGTGGGGAGCTTGTTGGAGTGTCAATGTGATTGGACGTCGTCGAGGTCTGCGTGGTAATCGCTCACCAATCACGGACGGAACACTTTGCAATCAGTCGTGCGTTCTTTCAGATAGGTCATCTGTCTTCACGGTTCCTGTTACCCTTCCCTCCCTCCCTCCCTCCCTCCCTCCCTCCCTCCCTCCCTCCCTCCCTCCCTCACTCCCTTTCAACCTCCCTTGCCACTCGCCCCCCTTCCCTTCTTTCTCTGCCAACCCGTTTTTCCCAGTTGCTGTCATGAGAAGATTTTCATTTAATGGTGTTTTTAAAGGGCAGGTAAAGTAAACCTCGTTACAGGACCTCACTTAGGGCACTCATTTGCATCCAATTAAACATCACACACATTTTACGCACACACACACACACACACACACACACAAACACACACACTCGCACACACTCGCACTCACTCACTCATGTCTTTTCTCCATCCCTTGGGAAACAGGGGGTCTGTTTGTCTGGCAGCCACCAGCTGTGGTTCTCACGGAAACATACAGTAAATGTGACATGGGATTGTTGCGTGCGTGTGGTCACAATGCTGTGGAGTTTGTGTGCGACTGTTTGTGTGTGACACGCGCGAGCCCACAAATCAGCGAGCATGTCCGCAAAACTGCATCCCAAATAATGGGAACGTTGGTCAGCATATATTCGGGGCATGTAAGCCGACGGAGGTCCGCCGAATCGGACACACACATTAGATGGATGGGGGGCCGACCACCATCATCACATCCTCACCAGGTGGCCTGAAGACACCTGAGGTCTGGGTCACACCCCTGGTGAGAATCACCACGGACCAGACCACTGAAATGAGACTTCGGTGTGTGTGTGTGTGTGTGTGTGTGTGTGTGTGTGTGTGTGTGTGTGTTTGTGTGACCAGCACCAAACAATCAATTTACGAGTAATCTAGCTGTTACCAGCTCCGCTCCAGGCACCAAGCAGAGCTACTCCCCATCAATGTGTGAGTTTGTGTAAGTGTGTGTGTGTGTGTGTGTGTGTGTTTGTATGTGTGTGTGTGTGTGTGTGTGTGTGTCTGTGTGTGTCTGTGTGTGTGTGTGTGCGCACGTGCTGAAGTACACTCGCGTCTGTGCTTGGGGCCAGGGGGAGTGTAAGAAAGGGTCTAATTTTAGCCGCCCCCTTTGTACACACTTCTGATAGTGTGGAGGCAGAGCATGAAGCCAGTATTGTTATGGGAAGAAACACAGAGGGGCGGAGGCAGTGGGGTCAGGGGTAATCAGTGCATCGAATCAAACCCACCCTCGTTGATGAGGATCATTGACCAGGACAATGTCTTATACTGGGCATGCAATGTCAGCAAATGAGATAGTGTGTCAGATTTAAGGCCAGATGGGGATGAGTGGATTGGGTGTGTGTCATTTTATTAGCTGTAGCTTTGCTTGTGTAGCTCGTGTCCTTGAGGTTATTTGTTCGCAATGTTGTGTGCTCTTTAGAATTTCCTCGTGGGCACATCTAAAGGGGTAGAGAGGACGAGTGTGTGTGTGTGTGGGGGGGGGGGTGTCGGTCACCCCACAGTGATCTTGACCCCCACAAAGTCCTTCAGGGAGAGCATTCATAGGAGAACAAAGAAAATAAACTTTCCCGAAATTTCCATGTCCCAGGGCAACGGGCAAGAAAACCTTTGCCATTTTATTTCTGTTCTGTGCTTTGATATCCAAAGCCACCAGGGATACAAGCAATTTCCTGCAAGCAGTCATCACTCGGGGAAGCATTAAGCAGCATGATTGCGTTTTTGTCTGTGCCGTGTTAGTATACTGCATGTGTGTTTGCCTAATTGTCTGTGCATATAGTGTAAGTTTGTGGTGTGAGTGTGTGTGTGTGTGCGTGTGTGCGTATTTGTTTGAGAATAAAAAAAACATTGTTTTTGAATGTGCTTGTCTGTCGAGTTCCGCACCCTGTGGCTCGATGCTCATCAACACAGCAACCAGGGGGGCCATCTTCTTTTGATGCAAATAAAGATGGAAATGAACTCACGTCGTCATCGTAAGTCAGAAGTGGTAAATCGCTGTTGGTCACTCAATAGACAGTGATTTGCTAGTTGCAGAGGTCTATATCATAAATCCAGCAGCGATATGAATATGTAAATAACATACTACTATACAATATAACATACTACTATATGAGGAAATATTCAGGAATTTGTGAGGTGGACAGAAAAGCTTTGGGGCCATGATAAATTTGCACAATGCAAATTTCTTGCCGACTACGGGCTCCTCCATCACACATCCAATAAAAGTACTTCTCTTCCGGCAACTTTCTCTCAGCGATTGGGGGTGAGTCTCAATCCAAAAGATGTCTCCTCACCTCGTTTCCTTGCCTCAATCTAGACTGACATCCATCACTAACGCTCACTGCTGTGCACAGGTGAAACGTGATCCCATATTAAACCTCCTACATTTTGCTCGTATATGTGCAATTGTGGGAAGGAGAGTGGAAGACGAACAGAGGGAAGGACGCAACTGAGAGAATACAGAGAATTGAGACGTGTCCCATTTTATTGCCTATGCGGTCATATATTTCAGTTTGTCTGCCTTTGCTCTGCATTTTTTCCACTCACTCTCTTGCTTTAATTCAATGCTACATTTTGCTCACATCAATCCTTCATCTTCCGGGCCAATGTGGAAAGAGAGAGAGAAAGACGAAGACAGTGAGAAATGCGACTGTGAGAATAAATCGAATGGAGATGGGTCGTATTCAGTACCTTATGGTTTCATATCTCTCTATTGGTCTCTCTTTACTTGTGCATACACTGTTATTCTTCTCATTCCCCCTCTCACTTTATTTACCGCTCCTTGTCTCTTTCCCTTCTGCTCTCCTCATTCATGAGTGCTCTGCCAAGCCATTTTTAAAGCGACCACAACGCACCGCATTGGTTATGGAAGCCGAGCGAAGGCGAAACGAAGCGCCAACCTGGACAGAAACCTCCCGAGATAGGTCCCGAAACCTATCAAGATGGCCGTCGTCGTCCACAGGTACTTCCAGGACCTTTATTGCGGGACACTCATAAAATGACAGTTTCAGTTATGTGTCCACCTAGCACAGAAAGGACCAGGTAATAACTGTAATAATTCCTTATCGAACCCGTGCAGACAGTCTAGCTGCGTCCAGGTTCAAGGATGGGGTTTGGAAGACAGGTTATTTTGGATATAATTTTTTAATGACATTGCCTGATTGGATTTTGGTCCCAAATAGCTTTTCTTTTTTTCTCATATGAAAAAAGGGATATTACTGTGTTGGGAATCTAATCCAATATTAACTGAATCATGATTTGATGTATTTTTCTAACACAGAGCTGCGTACTGTCTGACATTAATAAGCAAATAGAGGGGGGGGGGGGGTGTATGTTGACAGACTTTTGTAGGCATAATGGATTGTGCATTAGAGAGCGAGAGAGAAGTTATTAGTTTGGTGAAGCAACAAAATCATCTATTGATCTATTTCCGAGGATGTTGGAACCAGGGCAACTATTGTACAGCCTCAAAGGACCGCTCCTGCTCTCCGTGTGTACCCGTACACATTCAGCCTCCCCACCATTGATACTCAATCCAACTATTCACTCACCCATAGCCTTTGTTACCATCAGTTTTGTGGTTTGTAAAACCCTGTGGGGCGACACGATTTGTACAGCCTAACTTATCAAAGTCCCCTAACGTGGCATCGTTGATATAATTTTTTCCCCTGCTACGTTGACCCCTGCTGATCTGCACATTGTGTTCCTCCCCCGTTACCACAGCAACAACAGCGACACGTCCCTCGCTTGTTATCCCGGTGGGTCACGCTTAGGGTCAGGGTAGCCTGACCTTTGACCTTTGGGTGTTGGGTCAACACAGCGGTGTCAGTG
>JAVQIZ010126869.1:0-31061 GCA_036023535.2 Galaxias brevipinnis | reverse complement strand
GTGTGTGTGTGTGTGTGTGTGTGTGTGTGTGTGTGTGTGTGTGTGCGTGTGTGTGTGTGTGTGTGTGTGTGTGTGTGTGTGTGTGTGAGTGTGTGAGTGTGAGTGTGTGTGTGTGTGAGTGAGAGTGCTTGCATGTTTCCAGTGAGCAAGTACTCAGGTGTTGGTTCAACATAATTGACCAGTTCTCTTTTCCATGGTATACATTTAATCTAACCATACTATGTGTTTCTGTTTCTCTGTTTCTGTTACTGTGTGTGTGTGTGTGTGTGTGTGTGTGTGTGTTACAGGTGGTGACGTTGTGGTACAGAGCTCCCGAGGTGCTCCTGCAGTCCAGCTATGCCACCCCTGTAGACCTATGGAGCGTTGGGTGCATCTTTGCCGAGATGTTCAGGAGAAGGTGAGGACATCAGAGACAGAATGAACGAGCCCCCAGCAACTATTGAAACACTTACACACAAATCCCAATCATGTCTGCCAGTAGTTTAGACCCTAAAGGTGAGAACATCAGAGACAGAATTCTCAACGAGCTTCCACCACCTATTGAAACACTGACATACAAATCCCATTCATGTGTGCCAGTAGTTTAGACCCTAAAGGTCAGAACATCAGAAACAGACTGCTCAACAATCCCCCAGCAACTATTGAAACATTTGTATAAATCCCATTCATGTCTGCCTAACCCTGCCCTAACCCTACCCAAGCACGCTACTGCATTGAAAACCAAAAAGAATCCGAGTAAATCGTTCCACACGCAGCGACAGCTAACTGGCCTGCCCCGAGCATCCAAGGTCAACCGGGGTTTTTCACAAAGTGCTGCACGTTGTGATATGGCAGGGTGACAGCGGTCACACTCAACGTAGCATTACAGGCGTCAGCGCACAGAAAGGTGACACGCAGAGCGTTACCCGGACATCTTGGTCTCGTCTCGACACGCACACACGAATTCAGAATCAACACGTTTTGACCTCCGACTTGAAGACATGCGTGAAGTTCCTTGTGTGTGTATGTGGTTTGAAGTAGATGTTTCCATGTTTTATTTTGGACTCAACGCATGGCTCCATACTATCATTGTTATTTATTAACTGACCGAAAGTGTCTAAAAAATTATTATGCAGCAGTTTTCAGTGTAACAAACGGTTCTTTGTCGACTAAGAAAAACAAATGTATGCATCCCATCTAAATGCATGCTGTGTGGTTATGAACAGACATGCTGTGTGGTTATGGACAGACATGCTGTGTGGTTATGGACAGACATGCTGTGTGGTTATAGACAGACATGCTGTGTGGTTATGGACAGACCTGCTGTGTGGTTATGAACAGACATGCTGTGTGGTTATGGACAGACGGTGTTATCGGGCTGTGGACAGACATTGTCTGTTGGAAAAACCCCTCTTGTAAGGCTCATTGTATCAAATTAGCCTTTTCCATAACTGTCGCACACACACACACACACACACACACACACACACACACACATACACACCTACAACAGTTATGTTTGACTAAATCTGAATGAAGGGCGATTTGGTTCCTCTAGGGTGACATTTCAGGATATACACTGGTGCTTCCTACAATACCAATAAGGCGTACAATGATACTGGCCCTGACATAACTACCAGTGCACTTTACTCTATTTTAGCAAACACAAAATTTTTTCAACATTGGGTTTTTTCAATAGGTTGTTTAGAAAAAAAGCGCTCCCATCATTCAACCAATTTGTGATCAAGTGACCAACGAGCGAATTTGTTAAATTCCAACCGGTATCGTTTTAAAACCTTGTAGTACTAGTCTATGCTATGCGTTAGGACAAGGCACACGATAGAGATTAGAATTCTTAATATGAATGTTAATCAAACATTTCCTTGCTTGACACCTGGCGTGTGGCTTACAACGGATGAACAGGTTTTTGTTTTGTTTTGGCGTGAATGTCAGTTGGTTTATCAAACTATCACAGCGATGAAATTTCAAGCCCAGTCGTTGTGGTTAAAGCTGGCAAGTCAGGATTCCATATATCCGTGGCATGTGGTTTAACGTACCGCAAAAAAAAAAAAAAAACTACAAAATTACAAATATATACATAAAAAAAAAACTACCTCGCTGCAATGCAATTTCAAATCAACTGTTTTGCCTTCTTTAGTAAAAACGACCCTAGCTGCGATGCAATTTCAAACCGACTGCTCTGCCTTCTTTAGTATATGGTGGAGTGTTTTCAGTGTGAGGAGAAGCTCTGGGGCTTGATGAGTGGCAGGGTAGATAAGCAGTGTGTCTGAGGTAGGGCATGGTGTCAACGGCCACCAGGGCTGCCAGCTATTTGTTCCCTCTCCAAACCATCTCAACCCTACACCCACACAAACACAGCCGCTCCCTTCCCTGTAACGGCATATGCTCCACAGGTGGAGACTTATACAGTGTGTGTGTGTGTGTGTGTGTGTGTTTTGATTGCATATGTTTAAGAGTGAGTGAAAATGTGTGTGTGTGTGTGTGTGTGTGTGTGTGTGTGTTCTTCGTGTGATGGTTTAATATTTCCAGCTTGATGATACAAGATTGTGTGACTGATATTTTCCCATTGTGTAGAGGAGGATATGTTTTTTTTTTGTTTGTTTGTTTTTTACATGCAATCACATGTTAATGAAGGTCAAGGTCAGGCAGACGGGCTGGAAGGATTGTCTTCGCACGTGGATATCCTGCTCCGCCACTTGGGGAGGGACACTAGGCAATATCTCTCCATTTAAAACCCAACCCAAAAGAAAGATCCTCAGCACCACGTCAATAGTAGCGTTAGCTACTGGGTCTTAAGAGCTGCTTAGCAACTGCTGGTGTCGTTCAGACGAGGGCTTCTTGAAGTTTAATGATTGAGCACCTATGATTACATTCATTGTAAACAGAGTGCGAGTGTGTATGTGAGTGTGTGTGTGTGAGGTGTGAGTGCGTGTGTGTGAGAGTGTGTGTGTGTGTGTGAGTGAGTGTGTGTGTGAGAGTGTGTGTGTGTGTGTGTGTGTGTGTGTGTGTGTGTTGCACTTGACCGGTGTGCTTCAGAGTCCATAGCCTAACTCAGTGCCTCACTGTCTCCCATGCCGTGCCTTATGTACAAACTTGGAGAATGTTACTCCATGTCAGCTATATTTAGACCCTCTTCTCTCTCTCTCCCTTTCTCTTCCGCTCTCTCGCTCTCTCTTTCCCTATCTCTCTCTATCCCTCTCTCTCTTCCTCTCTTCCTCTCTCCCACCCTCTCTCTCTACCCCCCCTCTCTCTATCCCTCTCTCTCTCTCTCTCTATCCCTCTCTCTCTCTTTCCTCTATATTCTGTCTCCCCCCCCCCTCTATCTCACACTTACTTATTCTCTCTCAGCTCTCCTCGAAGCCTTTTTGTTTAATTTCATTCTGCATGTTTCAATGGAAAGAGAGCTCCTCTGTGCCAATATCAACTGTGTGAGTGCTAGCCCTAACAGTGCTGTGTGAAGAACCCCCCCCCCCGGCCTGAGAATTCCTCTCCACTCCAAAGTGTGGTCTCAGGGCTTATAAAGGGAAAATGAAAGGATATATGATCCATTTCATGATCTGAAGGAGGAGGAGGAGGGGGGGTTCAAATCGTCCTTTTGTAAGTAAAACTTTTGTAAAGGGACAGGGAGCAACACTTTTGTGTGTGTGTGTGTGTCATAAGGCATTTTACTGCTGCTATTAAAGGAATAGATCACTACTTTTTTCCACATATTCCAGAGTTGTCCCCACTTGTCCCACTGACTAGATAGTTCATTTGGGCTGTTTTTGAGTAATGAAGTTTTCCTGCTTAGCTGCGATGCTAACCATTTCATTGGAAACCTAAGGGGAACAGCTTAGCATGAGTCACTTAGCTATACCGCTTAGGTTTCCTGTCAAATTAAAATAGTTCTAAAATAGAGAACTATTCATTTCACTTTTGCTAAGGAGCTGTGTTCAAATGATAATCTGAAACGAGTCATGCCACTGAGTCAAAGACAATATACATCGACAGGTCTCCTGGCTTCAATGGCCTTCTTTTGCTAACATTAGGATTTCAGTGTCTGCCCAATATTCTTGCTCTCCTCAATATCTTACCATACATAAAAAGCAAAAATAAAAAGAATATATTTCTGGACAGTGTTGTTTCAAGCCACTACGTCTATACAACTGCTATAGTTCCCATACCTAAGGCTCTGAAACTACCTTCATGACCTAAGGTGAACAGCTCTGTCCTCTTGGATAGCATCTTGATGTCAGTGTGTGCGTGTGTGCATGTGTGCGTGTGTGTGTGTGTGTGTGTGTGTAGGAGAGAGGGAGAGCAAGTAAAGAAATGGGGTGGGGGGTGCGCGGGGGGTAGCCGGGGTGTCAATAGGCACATTGCGCCTTTCTGACACAATAAGCTGCAAAAAGCCTCTATGTCGGCGTGTCCCCGTGTGCATGTGTTTGTGTCCGTGTGTGTGTGTTCTCTCTCACTACCTGGCTCCTGTCCAACACTGCCTGGAGGTGGAAAGCAGGCAGGCCCCTTTGATGCCCGTGAACAGAACAGTACCACTCTTTTCTTTTCTTTTTTCCCCACACACACGCACACACACTCACTCGCTCCCTCTCTCCCCTCCCGCTCACTGTGCTGCAGGTGATTAGGATGGCTTTTTAAAAAGGCCACCTGTTGGAGATTAAAGGGCACCTGGGAGCAGGAAGGAGAAAGCTAGACTCAGAAAGAGAGAGAGAGAGAGCGGAGAGGAAGAAACAGAGACAGAAAAAAATATACTGATCATATGAGAGAGAGAGGGAGAGAGAGAGAGCAAGAGAGAGAGAGAGAGAGAGAGAGAGAGAGAGAGAGAGAGACTGAGAGAGAGAGAGAGAGAGACTGAGAGAGAGAGAGAGAGACTGAGAGAGAGAGCGAGAGAGAGAGCGAGAGACTGAGAGAAAGACAGAGAGAGAGAGAGATTTTAAGGGGTTTTGGACTCTGACTATGACACAGTGGACGGTAGCTCTACTACAGCACAGTCGAGGTCCAATCTGCTCACACACCCCACTTTTCCATATCTTCTCTCTGCGCTATCTTTCGTATGGCTTCTCTTGTTTGCAGCATGTATGTCACCATTACTCAGAAGTTGCGCTACACTGAGGTTATTGTGTGTTTGTGTGTGTGTGTGTGTGAGAGAGAGAGTGTGTGTGTGTGTGTGTGTGTGTGTGTGGTAGAGTGTGACAAACTTTAGTTCCCTTTAACTTCACAGGTCAAAGTATCCCACTCATATTCACATCAAGCTATTAGTCCTGTGACTCACTCATGACTTCAAAGTGCACATCCACCCCCATCTGAAATGCCTCCTTCCGAATACCTCTAAAATGTCACTGTGGGCGAAAAGTACTCTTTTTCTGTTTGCAAGCCCTGTGAGTGAGCTGAAGGCACTGAGACTACTACCACTTGTCATCACAGGAATTTGAGCAAATATCATGCAAGTCTGCATCTGCATGGGACGAAGCGGGATGTTTGGGGGGGGGGGGGGGGTTGGGTGAGTCACAGCCCTGTGAATGAGGCAGAAAGGGCTGTTGACATTCCCTCTAATCTAAAGGCTGGTCGTGTTGTGTTAATGCAGCCGACACAGGAACGCAGGCTCACATCCTTGTTGACTTTCTCACAGTGTGGGGGCCTGATTGATAAAGCCTCAAAGACACAACCTCTCTCGCTCGCACACACACACACGCACACATAGACACACTGCTGCTGCTTAGGAGCGTGCGTTCTTGCGTGTGCCACACACACACATTAATACAGATAGGCTGTTTCCCACGCACACACATAGACAGGCGGGTAAGCAGGCACACACTGACACACACACACACTCACATTCCAGAGGTTGCCTTAATGGAATGTGGGACAGCACCAAGGGAGCGTGACTCAGCTGTCTGTTCTGAGCCAATCCCAGGACCCCTCTTCATTGCCACCTCGGTGTGAGTGTGTGCGTGTGTGTGTGTGTGTGTGTGTGTTCGTCTATGTGCAATTGTTTGGTAAAATGTTATTCTTTTTGTGTGTGCCTACTGAAATGTGTACACCAATGAGTGTTTGTGTGTGTGTGTGTGTGTGTGTGTGCGCGCGGTCAGTTTTAGCTCTATGTGAGTCCAGTCATCCACTCTGACCAACAAACCACTCCTGGTTTAAAAATGGCCCGCTTGGAATGATGGGCCCTACTTGTTTTGGCATGATCACAGTGCTGTAGGTGATTTAACTCTCTCTCTCTCTGTTGCTCAAAACTGGTTGGGTACGATCTTTAACTTTAAAGCATGCACTTCATACTGAAGACAAAGAAACTGCAAGATAGCCATTCTGTGTTAGATGCTTAAAAAAAGCAGCAGTGCTTAAAAGGAAATAAGAAACTGCATGCTTGCTAATGTAGGAAGGAATCTCCTCTATAAAGATCAAATTGCAGACAAAATGCTCCGTTCATCTGGGTACTTCCAGCTATCAAATGTAGCGTCCTCGACAAGCGTGCTGTCACTGTGAAAGCGTTCAAAATACCCCTGAGGTGGCTCAGTGCGTGACTAATCGTGAAACGTCTGTGGACGTCGGAAAGAGGGGATGTGATACTCTGCAAAGGTGACAGCAGGGGAAGAACTTGCAGGACTCGTAGTTACTCCTTTATGGGGGTACAGTTTAATTTCCTACAGTTCACACATCCACACACACACTCACACAAGCACACACACACAAACACACACACACATATAGACACCCTCACACACACACACACACACAAACATATAGACACCCTCACACACACTCACACAAGCACACACACACACACACACACACACACATATAGACACCCTCACACACACACACACACACACACACAGAGACACACACAAACACACACATATCCTGCCACACATTGACATCTGGTGGCGATTGATAGTCTCTCTATAACAGTCAATGCCTCTGAGTCTTAAAGTGACTCTTCCCTTTTTCCATTTCTCCGTTCAAACCCCGACTTTTCTGTCCCACGGTTTTGCGCGCCTCCGTCTCTCCTCCTCCTCCCCTCCGCCTCTCTCCAAACACAAACCCGCATTCTGTGCGCGGCGTACAGAAAGGAAAGAGCGAAAGCAGACGCGTGTCGGGGGATAAATAGTCCCTTTTTATTCTTGACTCGTTTTGGTGGTCGTCAGGCTCAGTGCAGACCTGTGCTGAGGATGA
Organism: Galaxias brevipinnis; assembly: GCA_036023535.2. Classification (NCBI taxonomy): domain Eukaryota; kingdom Metazoa; phylum Chordata; class Actinopteri; order Galaxiiformes; family Galaxiidae; genus Galaxias; species Galaxias brevipinnis. Next base: position 23,888 of record JAVQIZ010126869.1, on the reverse strand, counting down.
GTGCTGGAATCTGCACCCGTGTGTGTGTGTGTGTGTACGTGTGTGTGTGTTGGGTGGCAGGGGAAACACAGCCGCTCATGGGGGAGTCCAAAGTCAGCCCAAAGCCACAGGAACCACCATCAGACCGGCTGCTCCTGCTGCCTCCTCCTACCCCCCCCACCCCCTCTCTCTGTGGGCCTACCACACTGTCCCTGCTGCCTCCTCCTACCCCCCCGCCCCCCCTTCCTCTGTGGGCCTACCACACTGCTCCTGCTGCCTCCTCCTACACCCCAGACCCGCCCACCTCCCTCGATGGGTTTTGAAGCTTTTGACTGTCCATTTGTATAGACTTTCTAACTCCGTGAAGTGAATCTTATCCCACGCCTTTTCTTTAATCAGCACGTATGAGTCGGTGAGTAAGTACACAGCAACACACTGCTGTTACTGCTCTTTGAAGCTGCAATTCAAATCACAGCCAACTGTTTCCTCCCCAGACCTCTGTTTCGGGGAACCTCAGACGTTGATCAGCTGGGCAAGATATTCGAGTGAGTAACACCCATTGATATTTAAATACAGTATATCGAAATAAAATGACATGTTTAAACAATCTAGTACTATGTGCATCTAACGAGTTGCATGCTCTTGTTACGATGATGATGATGATGATGATGATGATGATGATGATGATGATAATTGCGATGATGATTGCGCTACAGTGTGGTCGGAGTTCCGTCCGTGGAGGACTGGCCCGAGGAAGTGGCTTTGCCGCAGAGCGCCTTCACCCCTCGACCCCCTAAAGACATCAAAGAGCTGGTCCCCGACCTGGACGAACAAGGCAAAGCCCTCCTATTGGTGAGTGCCAAGCCCCGCCTCACTGGACATTTGTATCCCAATCAACCAATTTAAATCACCTAGCAATATGTCACCACGGGGACTTCCGTGACTTGCGCTGTTTGCATGCCGTTTCTACTCCACCTTAATTTACCACTGTAAGACAAAGCCTTAGTTGCTTGTGGGAAACATTTAGTTATGACTTTCATTATGTATACAACATGTATCTTTTGATTTATCTAACCGTCGTCTCTGTGTTGACTCATTAATTATTTGTTTTCTCCACGCAGCAATTCCTGGCTTTCAACCCATCCAGGAGATTGTCAGCCTTTGCGGCACTGACCCACCCCTACTTCAGCAGCGTGGACAGCCACAGCAGGAGTGTCTACGCTGCCCAGCCCATCCCCAGCAACAAGCCCGCTATGGAGGAGAGGGCTGCCTGAACGCTGCTCAGACAGAGGGGTCTTAGGGCTCAACATAGAAGGGAGTGTGTGCTGTGGAAAAAAAGAGACACACTGAGAGACTGATTTGTTACTCAACAAAAAAAAAAGCACACACCACAAAAAATACCCATCGTCTTCCACACAATGGAAGATTAACTTTTGTTGATGAATGCTGCTTTAATAATATCGAAATATTGAAGAATTCTTTTTTTTTTTAACAATGCAAAGAGAGGTGGATATGACTTTTGAGCTCCAGGGCTTGTGGCTAGTTATTTTCCTGACACACAGCCTAACAGGAGCTCTCTAAGCAGGGATGATTATCAGTCAGTCACAATGGATGTATTACCCCTTGAAGTGGCCTACTAAATTCATACATGATATGTGTGTGCATATGCATAACCAACACAAACACACACACACTGTCAAGAAAACAAAAAACAGGCACAAAAAAATATATAAATATATATATGTGTATATATATATATATATATATATATATATATATAATAAACACACAACAAACTAGAAGTTTTATTAAAAACTTCGTGGACATGACACTGATTGTGTAGACTTGTTGCTAAAGTCCTGCAAATCTTTTGATTTTACTGCCTTCCTCAGGCTCTCCTGAGTAACTGCAGACCAGTAGCAGGATTCTAATGGTCTACAGCTATGAGAACTTGGATTGGCGTCAAATTAATGAAAGAAAGACTGCTACATGTTCCCCTGCGATGGAACCAGCGTCAATAGGCGTCAAATCAAACTGTTTTAAATGTTTTGGGTCCTATGGCTTTAGTGATTATTATGTGTTTTTTAGCATTGCTTACATAAGAAAGTAAATTTTCAATACGGTCATTGGGTCAACGCACCGAGAAGCAGAAGACTATGGACGCACAATGGCGCTATTCAACACGGTAGCTTGGCTCCTCTGTAGCTCTGTATGTCATTTTGTTGAAAGTACTTAATTACATTTTATTTGTAAATATTACAATCTGGGGCTAAACATGCTATCTTACACAGAGGCACTGGCTAATCAGTTGTGCAGATAAAATGTACAATGAATGTACACTGGCTAGGGTAAATAATTGGTACTGTCATTACAGTATAGTTGTGTTGATACATTCTAGAGTTAGCTTCGTTTTGCTGCATCCATTTTCAGCACATGTCAAAGCAGTAGGCTAATGATGGAGTACGTGCTGATTGGTAGAATGTTGCTTGGAAAGTGGACAGGTTGAGGGAGGGCAATTAGATGCTGAGGATATTACAAGGTTTTAGCTGCTTTGTTTGGATTGGGCGAACTTAAGTCGCTGAGAAACTTACTGTGGTTTGATAATGAAATGCACACACATTCCGCAAAAAGAATGTTTTTTGTTTTTGTTTTTTTTTGTTTTACGTTTTTTACAACATTGTTGGTTAAGTATATTCACATTTAATCCAAGGTGAATCTTTAAACTGTATATTGCTCTGTAAACCTTTCAGTCTGAAAAAAGCGTCATCTACAGTTTTTCTGTAGATACAACTTCTCACAAACAATAACACAAACTTCACACTGGTATCATTTCTACAGGTAGTGCTGCTAGCACACACACACAATAACTCATACCTCTCAGGATCTTGGTCTGTATATCCGAATCATTTGCGGATACTGTTTGCACATTCATGGGTTCATGACTAACTGCATCATAATTCTTTCAGGTTTTATTTTAAGGTGATAAATGGCCACGCCTTTGGGCATGGCCCACTGTTGTATACATTATTTATCAAATAAAAATGGTTTCATTACAGTCTGAAAATAACTGCGTGCAAACGGTCTGTGTTTCCTACTATTTATCATTGGCTGCATGAATCACAAAATAAAACCCTGAATATGATTAACATTGCTCTTTATACACCTCTTCCTTGTGATTAACATCCATTCAGTACTGCGAGGTACATGTCTAATATCTATGATGTCCTAGCTACTGTAGACTAATGATCACAGGTCTATCGATTACAGGCCTAAAGAAGAATACATTTAGTTAATAAACATTGTTTAATTGGGTCACACTACAGCCTGTGGTTCATGGATGAATGTAACATTGTAGGTACTAACTACAGTGTACAGTAGCCCTACTAACCATGATGTATGTAAACTAAATGTACCACTAGGTGGCAGACCTGGAATTGTCTTCTCCCTGTGCTTTACCAAAAACGGAACCTTTCCTTTAGTCTAGACTCGCAGTGAGGAATGCATGTACACAAACAGAAATATATTAGCTAACGATAGCTAGCATTCGCTAGCTTTTGACAGAACACTTAAAGCCAACATGGGGAAGCGAGATAATAGAGTGGTAAGCCATTTAGAAATTGAAAACTGAGGTTGAGCCAGCCAATCACGGATTTCTATGCAAAATTTAACGTTTGCTCTATAGAATGGCTATCATATCATTAGCCCGTAGGCTAACTAGCTAACATTCGAAAGACGCATAGCTAACGCTAGCTCCCAATCGATAATTTGTTCATCTGGTACATTCAGTCCCGAACACAATAAGTGCATATTCTAAAGTTTAAACCAAAGTTAAAATGGACGTTTTCAGTTAGCTTCATTTTATTTTGGTAGTGCGCGATTGGCTACTAGCTAAGCTAGCTGCGCAAGTTAGTGTTTTGACGATGCGGCCTAGGCAACTAGTCTTATATTACTCTTATAGTATTATCATCTCGCAATCGAACATTATTAGTAATATCTACAAATTACCCATGCTAAGGTCACAACTAGCACCTACTGTCAAATTTACAAGCTACAGTAAAAAAAAAAAAAACCTTAGCTGAACCAACCTTTTGTTTTTAGTTAAAATTTCAAGTACTCAACCCTACCATTTATAAATCATTCACTTCCAACATATCACCCTGTTCTCTCTCAGGCATATGTTAACCCCATCGCTGCCGGACGAGCTAGGGGACCTGTGTCTAATGCAGGGCCGACTATTCAGGACTATCTCACCAGACCACGGCCAACATGGTGAGCCTCACAGTCCATATATAGCAGCGCAGAAGCTGGCCTAGAGAACGGTGTATTTGTGTCTGCTGCAGATCATAGTTCTGTTGCAGATAGTTCTATAGTGTTTCCTAAAACAGCGAATTGTTCAATGTCATGTTAGTGATTGTGTGATGTGTTCCCTTTATTACTAAGTATATTACTACTTATTCTATCTCTCACCTGCACTATAACATGTTGCCTACATTTGGGCAAGAGAAAAGTGTCTGTACATTTGGAACCAATGAGTCTGCTGATTTTAGAACCTGCCACTTAAATGTTTAATAGGTTCTTTTTTTTAACTCTCACTGCAATTTCCTAAAACTTTAGGGGCACAAAGTAAACTGAATGCTGTATATGGTCTGATGCATCAACATACAAACAAGTTGCTTCTGCTGAAATGAGCTTAAACTGTTACAGTTCTCTCCATTTTTCAAATTCCTACTCCTCTTCTTTTATTGTCTTTCTTTGTGGAATAGGTTGCATGTAGAAACTTTAGTTTGAAATTCCTTTGCTCCACGTAGTGTGGTCCACCAATGCTGTGTCCAATTAATATCTTATGAACTTGTTTAACCTCTGTACAGTTACAATACAGTGGCAACAGAGTAACATTAAATCATTACTAAAACATTTCACTTCTACTAACTTTTCCTTTTGTACTTGTTGTTTTTCAGGGAAGAATTTAAAGAGCAACTAGAGAAGAAGAAGAAAGGGTCCAGGGCCCTGGCGGACTTTGAAGACAAAATGAACGAGGTGTGTGCATGGCTTAAACCATATGCTCTGTCAGAGATAATACCGTCTAGTTATTTTTGGTCTGGAAAGAAAGACGTGTCAAGATATTTCCAGAGCAGGAGTGTGTTCGCACACCTGCATTGTTCAACCCTTTTGGTAAACCGGAATTTTTTTTATTGATTCGATATTTATTGCAGAGATGGAAGAAAGAGCTGGCGAAGAACCGAGAAAAGCTGCTCAGTGAGAGAGAGAAAGAGAGGGAGAAAAAAGCAGCTGAAAAGGTGAAACGGACCAATGAGCTACTTCAAAAGGCCACGGATAAAATGAAAAAGGCAAACGAGCTAAGTCTCAAGACGACGGACAAAGAGAAGGAAGAAAAGAAAGAGAAGCGAGAGGTACGACACGACTTCAAACACTCCCAATACCTCCTTTTGTTTCTGTCCATGGTATTAAATGAATGCTTTCCCTCTAGAAAAAGAAGAAAGACAGGAAGAAGTCCAATCGGGTGAGGAAAACTCTCCAGTATATGAATGGAAAACGTGGTGTCATCTTATACAACAAACTAAACAATTATTGTTGTAAAAAAAACAACAACAACAAATTAACTAATTATGACCATCAGTTCACGATCTCAAATCTAATGAGTTCTGCTTTTTTATTGTGTTTGGTCAAGCATTCTCCATCTTCCTCCTCTTCATCGAGTTCTGATTCCTCCAGCAGTTCCTCCTCTGATTCGGAAGATGAGGTAGCTATTTTTTTGTCTGTTTTTATCCAATTCTTCACCAACGTTGCCAGATCAAAAGAGAGCCACGCGTTATATGTCGAATGTTTGACAAACACTTGTGTCTTGTATCGTTTCTGTGTTAAGGATGAAAAGAAGAGCGTGAAAAAGAAGCGAAAGAGAAAGAAGTCGAGGAAAGTATCCGATGGCTCTGCAGTGGAGTCCGACACTGACGCCAAGGTTGGTCGAGGACTCGTGTGGCCCATGTAACCTTAAGATGTGTTGGAATCGTCTTACTTTTATCCTTTCACTATTGACATCGTTCACTATTGAGGTTTGTATTGTTTGCTATTGCTTATTTAATATTCTCTTTCTACAAGAAGAAAAAGAAGAAAAACAGGGAGGATGGCGACAAAGATAAGGTAATTGTTTTTCAACACAAACCAAAAGCCTCTTCAGTTTGAATAATCTATCTTCAAAAGTACCTTTTCATATGTTTTGGGCTTCTTCAATGTAGTCTCGTGATTCATCATTCACCCAATCTGTTAAGCAACCTAAAAACAACCACACCTAAACTCATAGAAAATATTGTGCACACACTCAAAGGTGCGCTTGAATATTTCTCTGCTACTGTTTTAACCCGGGGTGGTTACCCTTGTTCGTTCCCAGGACGAGAGGAGCCGGAGGAAGAAGAGGAAGGCAGAGCGGAACCATAAAGGCTCCTCCTCTGATTGGTCAGACGACTCCGAGGGAGAGGACGGAGTACGTGTGTGTCCATGTCCAACTTAGAGTAGGGTGCAAAAGTGTTGAGTCCACTGCAACGATTGGTTTTCATCGTTCACACAATTTATCATTCATTCGTTTATTGATTGATTGATTGATTGATTGATTTATTACCTCATGTCTTTTACGTTAGCACAGCACAAACCTTTAATGTGAGTTTTGTCAATCCATCTCAAGTAACCCCTTCTGGAAGAAGCAAAATGGCACCTAACCTGAATGCTCTTATATCCTTGGCTTTTCAAATGATACGCAGATGATAATATTCGATGTTATTATAAGATCCATGTTTTGATTTCTGTTAGTGTCCAGTGATGGAAACAGTGGCCTCAGACGTTTGACTTCTCTTTCTACACCACTGGCAGTGTTTAAATCAATGTCGCCTTCTAATTGTTTTATTAAAAAGTCTTTCAGTTCATGTGCATTCTCCTTATCAACACACTTGCTTTATGGGAAATATATACACTGCAAATGGTAGCGAAAGGGAATGGCCTTTTCTAATTGTTACATTTCCCTTTTTTCAAGGTCGAATCCAAAAAGAAAAAGAGAAGTAGTGAGGAGCGGGAGAAAATAACAGTAAGTGGTTGGATCACTGACAAGGGGAAGTTGTCACCGGTCATGCGAGGTCAGATAGGATTTCTTACACATGTTACACAAACCCATCCTTAATATTCACTTACCTCGTCACCAGCGAGTTTTTATGAATTTTTAATCGAAATGGAATGGGGCACGTGTAGACTTAATGTGCGTCTTATCATGCGTTTTCCTGTGTTTGATTTGCAGGAAAGATCCAAAAAGAAAAGGAAAAAGAAGCACAAGAAACACAGCAGGAAGAAGAAGAAGAGGGCCGCGTCTCCGGCCGATCCGGAGCCTGTCTAAGGAACAGGTGTAGCACCCACAGTCCCTCCACTCTACAACCCACCACATGTAGAGAGGTTTTGCCTTCAACTACCAAAAAAAAAACTGTCGCTTCTCAGCTGGTAGGGAGGGCCCCCCTCAAGACCAGGTGGACATCTCTAGAGCACGGTGTCTTTTTGTTTTTTTTTGAGGACTTTGAGGTGTTTGTGTGGAAAGGTGGGAATGGGAGGGGTGGGGGGACGCAGGGGATGTGCATCCTAAGAAGCTGTGAGTGGGAAGGCATCTAGTGCCCCTTCCAACGCAGTTTACACCCTCATGTTTTTTTTGTGACTTCAGACAAGAAGGATATTTCGGAATGTGCCCTTCGTCTGTTGTCCGTATAAGGATCTGGTTAGACGTGAGCAAAGCGGGGATTGTGTCATATAACCTTCTGATAGAGCTGGGGGATTTGTTTACATCTGGTCAATTCTATCAAATCCAGAAATGAGTGAACTTCCTTTATGGGGGGAAAAAAAGATGCCCTGCTAAGTAAATTTGTATTCCACCCTGGACGTTAGGCATACTGGTTTAGTCCCTAGGAGAGGTCAAATATTATAAATATGAATAATATGCTAGTGCCTGTGTCTTGCATGTAACCTGACCACTGATCATTCGGTTCAGCCTCATATTGAAGTTGGACTTTTTAAAACAGTTACACCGTCGATACATACACCGTCGTTCATCCAAGGGATATTGGTTCAATTTCAGTACGATGTTTCGAGTTCTACAGTGACAAATGATATGTCTTTAAATGAATGGAATTTCATGAATAAAGTATTCTCGTTTTAGCCTTGATTAGTCTGTGTCGTTGTTTAACATTGGAATGTCCCATCAACATTCATTGTTTTTACGTTTACCAGGTTCCTAAATCTTGACTATATAGGCCGGCCATTACAGCTATCCAAGTCCACTAAGGTTGAGGTGGGGCAGAAAAACTAGTTGGCAGTGGAACTTGGGGTTGCGATGGCTTCCTGAGTTGCTTAAGAAAATAAGCCAAACAGACACTTGGCATTAGATTTGATTTACAAAAACGCTATAGTCATCATTTTTGGAAACAGTCTTGTTTTTACATGATGAGCTGTCACTTAGCAGAAAGCAAGTGTTTAAACCAAGCCTGACAAAACCAATTGTCCTTCAGCCTCACAGACTGCACATACTGGAAATAAAGAAGTGGGCCTAATGGCAATCCATAATGTCCCCCTCAGTTTCTTTTTGATATATCTGCTATGTAAAAACAGTCAGATTTATTTTTTTATTCCTGCGATGGAGTCGTTTTTGTTTTAGAGCTTGTTTTATAAAGTTAACATGAGCAAGCCATACATTAAATGAAAAAGGTGAAACGTGTATTTTAATATATTGAGTAACATTTCAAAGTTACAATCTGTCAACCGTTTGAATTTTGTTTGATTTATTGTCAACAGTTTAATATGTCTACTTGAGAGGAAGAGAGAACCAACACTTTCAGGAACTATGGAGTGAATTACAGTTATGTACAGTAAATTTGTGGTGTGTTCAATTGTGGTCATATAATTTGTTCTGGAAAACAGGAAGTCAAAGTATGGACAAAAGGGAAATTGTTTTACTGAGGAAGCTACATTTGTAGTGATTGGAAACGTTGATAACAATCTCATTCGTTTTATTTAAAATTGAATGGGTCCGATTTTCGACTTTCAATGCAGAAAATACCTGTAAGCAGAAATTAGTGTTGTCTATAAGACAAAAGTAGTTAACAAGGACCATTGGTCAAAAACTGATATTATGTTAAGTAGTTGGTTGTGCTAAGTGAGTTTATACAGTAGTAGCAGTTAGCGAGAGATGCCACACAATTCGATATACAGTTTTCATTTACTTTTGTTTGTGAAATAATAATGTGAAAAACAATATGGTCCATTACGCCAATGCCAAAGCGGTTATATGTAGAGTAGCTCATTAAATATTCATTACAGAAGGATAAAGGTTCAGTTCCAGTTTTCACAAATTTAGGGAAGGGCCTAATCTGTTATATAATGAGTAGTGATTCTGGAAAGGTGATACCCTTCTGCTTTTAGTGTATGTGTGTGTGTGTGTAAGTGTGTGTGTGTGTGTGACATATTACTAAAAGGCTTTTAGTCCTGAGGCAAGGTAAGTTGTAATGTTTTGTATGCTAAATTAATAACCAACCAATAATTTCACAAAAACAACACACAAAAAAAACACCTTTTGTAAATTGTAACGTACTGTTTCTTCTGTCCCTCAAACAGATGTGGACGATTGCTACACTGCTGGTGCTCATAGCCGGGGTGACCTCGGGCTTCATCACCTGCCCTGATGGACGGCACTGTCCAGACGGCACGACCTGCTGTCAGAACAAAGCAGCCACAGGGTACACCTGCTGCCCAACCACAAATGTGAGTCAAAGACAGCTTATTACACAAGTGTCTGTTCGAGGGGTGGGAAGACATTATTAGATGTCACTTACAGTGTGTGTGTGTGTGTGTGTGTGTGTGTGTGTGTGTGTGAATTTAAATCAGATAAGACACTTACATACAAGTCTCTTTTTGTGGGACATCATTTGATTCCAGTTGCAGTGTGTGTGTGTGTGTGTGTATGTATATGTATATACACTGTACAAGGCAAAAGTTTATTTTATGTATATATATATTTTTGTAATAAAACGTCCATCTTAATTCCACAGGCTGTGTGCTGTGCCGACAAGGTCCACTGCTGTCCACACGGCACATTCTGTAACGCCGGCACGCTGAAGTGCGACACGTTCGACCAGCCCTGGCGCGTCATCCCCATGCTTAAGAAAGTGCCTGCCGAGGAGCCCAGCCCACTGGGTCTCCTCCCTTCCGCTTCGCTCCTGGCTGCCGAGTCCAAGGAGGACGACGGGCCTGCCAAGAACCAGCAGCTGGCCATGATGGAGATGAGCCAAGCTGCTGTAGAGGGAGAGGAGTTTGGAGAGCAGAGGAGCACCCTGGTGCCTTGTGACAGCAAGAACTTCTGCAGTAACGGCTACTCTTGTTGCCGTAGCGCCCGCGGCGGCTGGTGGTGCTGCGCATATTCACCTGTGAGTTTAGTGTTGTGTGACCTCTGTAGGTTTGTGAACAGTTCTGCAACAGCTTTATATGCAGGCTAATGCACTGTGATGGATTGTTGTTAAAGCGTTACCATCTACTCACTGACCCTCCAAAACTGCTAGGGGACAAAATAAAGTTTAAAAAAACAACAAAACAATCCACATGAACATGTTTATAAATACTCAGTTCATATAAAAAATATTTATGAAATATTAACTTTTATCGGGTCAATTTGAAAATTATTTCAAAGATGCATACTCTTTTTCTTCTTCTTCAACCCCCCCCCCCCCCCCATAGAGCATGTGTTGTCTGGATGGTGCTCACTGCTGTCCTTATGGCTATTACTGTGACCTCACATTTAAAGCCTGCCTCAAACAGGGGCTGAGGTACCCGTTCACCTCGAAGCTGCCTGCATCAATCCCTGCCTTTCAGATCTCTGGAGCAGGGGAGGGAAATCAACAGGAGGTAAGTCTCCAGTCTGTGACACTCAAATTAGGCTTAAACTGTGAATTAGAGATTGGCTCTAATACTAATTAAAGAAAAACAATATACCACCAGTGTCCATAAGCAAAGCATATTTTTCTATGACAGCAGAATGTATTGTTGGTTTCTAGGATTAGCACCAACAGTCGGCAGCTCGGTGAAAACGGTCAAGTCAGCGATTCACCTCCCACCCCTCGTCTCATGGAAAAGACCAAGCAAAGCCTTTAGCCTGTCTTTCTTTGTTCAAAATTATCAGATGTTAGAGATTTTTATTACATTTTATGGTCACCAGATCAAAAGTTCAACTTCGATAAGTTTGTTCAGTCATATTCTGATGTTTTTTTCCACACTGGGTGCCACATGTCTTGCCATCATGATTAATTTACATATATTTGATCTGTTTCTTGGGAATGGGGAAGTTGGCAGTTTTAGTTTTTCATGTCAGACATCACTATGTCTATACACTTCATTTGATTTTGTATCTCATTAGTTCTCTAAAATTGTCTAGAAGTTCATCCATGCGATAAGTATCACTGTTTAAAGTTATAATAGGGGTGTGATGCCTTGTGACAAATTGCCCTTGTTAATCAGTTGTGCATGGTTACGGTGTCCATGGTTTTGAAAAAGCTTTTGTGATATATTTTAACTTTGAGATAGTTCAAGATTCATTGTTAGTTTCCAAAATGTGTGCTTTTTTGATTTATATACTAAATTTGACATGTATGGAATTAACTTTACAATGACTAAAGGTATAAACATCAATGAAAAATAAAATGTTTACACCAACCCTGAATACTTTGGTCAGCAGCTCTAACAATCATAAAATAAATCATCATATGTCATTTTTCACAAGCGACACTGTGGTTGTTTCTTCTGTAACCTGCATTTACTTCATTGCTTTTGTTTGAAAATCTTTGGCGGATTCCATAAAACCAAATCTTGTAATGACTTTATGCCATGGTAAACATAGTGTGTCATAGAGGACAAACTGATATCAAAGGTCAACTAAAACTTTTATATATATATAGTATTGGGCTGTGCTGATAGCACTGTAGTCACACCGACTCTTTGTTTAACACAATGATTAACAATGTGAAAATAAAAATAAAAAAGAATGACAATGAACTTTCTGAAATCATTCAAAAAAGATTCCAATGGCACACATTAGTAGTAGGACATTCTCCTATACGCTAGGCACTGTGCAGAGGATCACGAAGGAGGACATGAGATTGAGTTACTTCCTGATATGCAGAGTGGGAGGATCGACCCAGTGATGTTACAACGGTAGTGTATTTGTATCAAGTTGAGTCACACTGATATTAGATCACATGATACAGGAAGCAACACATCAGTAATCAAGATTGGTTTCAAGAAGAAGAGACCACATGTCTAAGGTAAGTAATCAAATCAACAGCCAACTACCTCTCTTTTTTCACAAATGACCTGCAATAGTCTCACATATGTTTCACTTTGTACTGAAACTAACTGAAACACTTCCTTTGTTGTTTTGTTATTTTGATGAAGTGAAAAAAGACAGTTCACTAAATTGTAAATTTGTCTTGGCTTCATTTCTTTCTTTTCTGATTGAAGTGATCCATGGTTTTCTTTCACTCCTCCGGTCCACAGATGTGGAAGCCTGCTGTCCTGGTGGCCCTGATTGTGGGGTGTGTGTCTTGCTCCATCACTTGCCCTGATGGGAAACAATGCTCCGATTTCACAACTTGCTGTGAGACCACCCACGGGTACGCCTGCTGCCACTATCCTCAAGTGAGTTCGTTCGTTATTGGGCAAGATTTCCTAACATGAGAAGTTATTGGATTGCTCAAGAAAAAGTGTCCTGTGGTTTCCTAGTAAATATTTCACACACCACCACGAGCAGGTGCAAACATTGATATTGGTTCGTTCTCAGATTACATTGTCCTGTGTGTGTGTGTGTGTGTGTGTGTGAGTATGTGTGTGTGTGTGTGTGTGTGTGTGTGTGTGAGTGTGTGTATGTATGTGAGTATGCTTGTGCCTTATCTGATGTCAAATTTAAATGGGTCCCCCCCCCCCCCCCATTCCTTCTATGGCAGGCTGTTTGTTGTTCAGATTTATCCCATTGCTGCCCGTTTGGCTTTCGCTGCAACATCTCAGCTCAGACCTGTGAGCGAGCTGGGCAGCCATGGCTGACCGTCCCCATGCGAGAGAAGCTCCCAGCAGAGGAGGCAAGCGTCGCTGCCGTCCCTGCCTCGGCCCTCGTCGTCTCCGACGCCGGCGCCCTCCGCAGCCAAACGGAGGACAACGGGAGGAGTTCGGTGGTGCACTGTGACAGCCAGACCATCTGCCCCGATGGTACGACGTGCTGCAGACATCCCAAGGGACCCTGGTTCTGCTGCGGTTACTCTCCCGTGAGTTAAGGCACAGCGTGTTGTAATGACAGACATTGCGACCTGCTCTCTGCGACTGTGAAAGAACTCAGGTCGTCCATTTTTCATTTGGGAAATTCCATTCAATGGGCAATGAACTTAACGAAACTGATCATTTCTTCAGTGTCCTATCAACTTTATTTCCTTGAATTTAAATGCTTAAATTATAGGTAGTGTAGCTGGGAGACTTTGCATTATATTGATATTTATAACAGTATATCAAATGGTAATAGATAACATGGGGTCTACTCTGACCCACCTGCTCACAGGGAAGGGACTGACAAAGCTTTTTTAACAAAAGGGTGTGGTTTTCCTTTAAATTGCTTCATACGACTGCACAACCCAATGCACAGTAAATATCGAAATATTCATGTGTAATATATATCTTTAAATTATTAGTAGTAGTATTTTATTTCATTTATAGAGGGTTTATAGACTGAGACCAGGTCTCTTTTCCAGCAGTGCCCTGTTTAAAGACAGAACATATAAATTACAAAAAAACTAAACAAAAAAAAAAGCAAAAAATAAATGAAAATGTTTACAATACAATATTTACAATACAGTACAATATTTAGGTTTCAACCAAAACAAGAACACTCTTCAACTCCCAAATCCTCCAATGAAAGTTTAAACTGTTCAACAGAAACAAACTGCTCTAATTTAAATTCCGGTTGAATCTTGTTCCATTCATCCAAGGCAAAAGAAAACAATTCTATTTTCACTTTCAAGGGGGCTTTCAAAAGTGATAAAGTCTGGTGAGCGTGTCCTTTAACTACTGGATTTGTGTTTTAATAATGAAGTAAGGTAAAAAAGTAGCTTGCCCAGCGATGCCTTGTAAACAAAAAAGAGACAATGTTTTTCTCTCCTATCGCTATGAGAAGACCATCCTACTTTCGTATACAGTGTAAAATGATGAGTTCTAAAACTATCCCCAGTTACAAAATGCAAAGCACTGTGGTAAATAGCATCAAGGGACTTTAAAATTGTTGGGGCTGCATGCATATCCACATTATCACCATAATCCATGACTGACAAGAGAGTAGATTTTACATTTGGTTTCTGTTTTCAAGTGAAAAGCATGACCTTATTCTATATAAAGTCTGATCCTCACCTACTTTGTGAGTTCAAGCACATGCGTCTTAAATTATCTAGTGAAATTCCCAAGTATTTGTAAACTGCAACACGCTCAATTTGGGCCCCATTAAGGGAGCAAATGTTATATGACTTATAATCTAACCTCTTGGCCCTTGAGAAAAGCATATATTTAGTTTTTGACTCATTAAGGATTAATCTTTGATTTCTATGGGATTTTTGTGTACAATTAAATGCCCTTGTCAGGTTTGCCATTGTTCCATGGATGGAGCACAGTATTATCTACATAGAAATGTACTTTACATTTATACAATATACTATACATTTATTACAGTATGTTCACGTGTAATATTTTTCTTAAAACACTTGCTTTTGTTTGTTGTTTGAAGGGAAAGTGTTGTCTCGATGGGTATCATTGTTGTCCCTATGGCTACGACTGTGACCTCACATACACCCACTGCATCCGACAAGGCCTCAGATACCCTTTCACCCCGAAGCTGGCTTCCCAAGTGGTACCTGCCACATATGTGTCTGAATCCCAGGTCCAAGATAAAGAGGTATACTGTACAGGGTCATACATGTCCAGCCACATAATTTTGTTTTAACTTTTGGTTCAAAATCTGAGTGCTTTATTATATTTAAAAATATATATACATCTTTTCAGCTCTCAAAGCTCTTTGTGTATTGTATTGAAACATTCCCTAGCTCTGGATTGGTTTTCTACAACACAAATGCTCTATAAATTATTATCAGAAACACACACAAAGTTACTTACAAAGTAAATAGTAGTTAAGACACAAGAAGTGAGTAAGAAAAAAAAAAAAAGAAAAAAAAAAAGGTCCCTGCAATGGTGGGAGCTGTCGTAAGATGGAGCCATTTCTCATTTGGAAAGGAGTTTGTTTTTCCATTAAGTTAATGCAACAAACTAGAAATTGTCGCCACCTAATTGGCCTTATCTTATCACAATTTTCAACGCTCCCTTCTCAATATTACAGTATCTAATTAATACTAATTTGAATTAACTTTCCATGATTAAGGTTTTTATGGCACGTCTGACACAAGCTGAAGACAGTGGACCTCAGAGTGGTGTCATTCGCTGTGATGATTATTTCTACTGCCAGCCTGGCAACTCTTGCTGCAAGGGACCCACGGGCAAATGGGCCTGTTGCCCATACCCACTGGTAAAAGGCTACAATTTAATTACGTGTACGATCAGAAGTTAACCAGAATTTTGTAAATAAATTATGTATAACAGCTAGTATTAATTAAGTAATTAATAATAATAATAATAATAATAATAATTACTAAACAGTTAATTAAGTAGTTGATATGCATACTATTGCTTATGCTTTGAAATCTCAAAAAATAATATTCATTTTCAGGGCAAGTGTTGTTCTGATGGTATGCACTGCTGTGAATATGGATACACGTGTGACCCATCAACCGCGCAATGCAGAAAATGGTTCACTTAAATTCCCTCAAGACCTATGCAAAACACGATTCAATTTCAAAACATATTTCTTTGAATAAAAACACAACATTCTCTTGTTGCCTGATGGGTGGTCTTCTTCTGCAGTAGATTCTATTTCAGTCAGTGTTGACAAGGTGCGTTGCTACATAGCACCCAAATCAAACAGTAAACTACTTTTTGGCTGGTAACCCTTCAATCGTTTAGGTCTACTGTTGAGAAATTGCCCATGGTATAGACATTTCACAACAAACTGTAATAAACAGCAGTAAACATTACCGTTGCCAAACCGGTCGGGAGGGGAAGACGGGGTCTCTTCGCTCTCTTACATTACATTCCCACGCACTCCCCAGTTCCTCCCACCAGTTCAAGTCTTTTGGCTCCGCCTCGAAACTGGCGTCACCCGGCGCCAGAGCAGTACCGACAATCTCGGGAATCGCTGGCCGCCCCTCTCCCAAGGAAAGGCTGGACTGAGGAGAGCCACCGCTGTTGTCCTCGCTATTTGCCAGGTTTGGCTAAATCACAAGCGAGATGGCCTCTGATGGCATGGACGAACGATCACCGCTGTTATCAGCACCAAATTCTGGGAATGCCACCCCAACAGCACCACCGTACCTGCAGGAATCGAGTCCTCGAGGTAATCAACGTTGTATGTCAGCATGGGTGCTGAATCATTTTGGGCGTATTTTATATCGCCTTGCTCTATGCATGAAAATATGCTAACGGTCAAATACATCGGTTAGATATCAACCGGCGTCCAAAAGTGGAGCCTGCTGAACTAGAACAGTTTGTTGAAAACCGAGGCCTACAATAACAGAGCATTTCAGCACCTTGTTGTACTGCAGAAATGCTTACATCACGAAATGTTGTTGCTGGCTAATGCACTGCCGAAAATGATGTTGCCAACAAGGAAAGCTTAGCTGATGGTAAGGAAATGCAGTGTGAGAGCAACATTGTAAACTGCGGTCCCTCTGACATTAATCAAAATATCTATTTGGGTAGAAGATATATAGCTCAAATCATCAACACATTACAATCCCCTAGGACATGATTTAGCTTCCTAATATTTGTTCCTTATGATAGGCACATTTTGTGATTTATTATTGCCACTATACAATGGATAACCCAGACATGTATCCGTTCTTGGGGGAGGGGACAGTTTAGAATGTAGCATACTTAAAATTCCACTTTTTGACAAAAGGCTATTCATAATGAGATATTGTGAGAGTTCACATGACTTTTAAACCTTTGGTGTAGGCCTATTAATACCTTATTGTATGTAAGGTAAAGACGCCTGCCATTTCAAATACAAACATACATTATTGAAGGAGTTTGATGTTTTTATTGGCATGCTTATAGAAATATTGTTAAAAGCTTTAAATGACCTTTGTGAGTAACCAGTGAGTTCCCTAGGCTGTCAGTGATGTTTTCCATCGTGATGTCATATGTACTGTAAATTCTTTGTAAGGCAATGGTTTCTTTAAAAAAAAGCTCGGTCACTTAGCATTTAGAACAAGATTTTTTTCCAGTTTAACTGGACCTACAAGCAGGACTTGCCTTGGCACATTTAATGCATACAAGAGTCCTAATCATTTTGGGATTAACGGTCCCCATAATACCATAAAACCTTAGAACATTGTCAGACATGTATCCAAAACAGCTGACTAATAGCTAAAAATCTATTGCATTACATTACATTCATTTAGCAGACGCATTTATCCAAAGCGACTTACAAAAAATTGTGCCTACAAAAAGATAAGGTAAAAACTGCAAGGCAGGTAGATAAAATATGTGCATCCCTGACCTAATCATCTAGATAAGAGCTAAGCAAGTGCAATAATAAACATCAGGCTACAAAACAGAACCATCACAAACCAACTACAAACAATTTCTGAGTGCAACCAATTACTCAGTATATCAAGTAGAAGTGCTAGGTTGATGCAACGTCACTTTTAAGAGCCGAAGTGCAGTAGAAACGAGTGAGTCTTCAAATTTCAGCGGAAAGTGAACAAAAGATGTTGCGGTCCTAATGTTCGTGGGGAGGTCATTCCGTCTATGCTGCCGTTGTTGAAATGTGAACCAGTATAAGCCTTTAATCTGAATGATTTTTCATATTTTGCTACCAGATCAACGCTAAAGATTTAAACTAAAGACACAGTCAGCCTTACTTTTTTGTTAGGCTGAATAAAGACCAACTATCCCAACTCTACTGTGGCCTAGTCATTGTCCCTGTCAGTCTCCAAACCAGACTTTTGTCTAATTATGATTCTTAAGGTCTATAGAATGCAATCCCTAGAGTACAATGCGAAATAGGGATTATCTGAGACTGAACGGCATAATTGGGGAGCTGTTTGCTACTGAAAAGTCTTATCTGAAAAATAGTTGTTCATTCGACTCTACCTAGATGTAACTTTGCAACAGTGCTTTTATAATCGCTTCAAATAAGGGACAATGTAATAGAATGGAGCAGGTGAAAATAGTAAAGTGTTTTGTTTTCAGGGTTAGAATAGTATTAAAAGTTGATGATCTGCTAGAGATGGAGCCAGAGAGACAGAGAGACAGAGAGAGAGAGAGAGATAGAGAGAAAATAAAGAGAGAGGGAGGGGTTGGGAGGAGGGAACCCCTGCTACTGTACATAGTCTGCTACTGACCAGCATTATTTTTATTCTGTGGTATAGGCAGCAAGGTATCCATCATACAGAATGGTATTTTTATTGTAGTACATGTGACCACCAGTTCCACTTAGGCTAAGCTAACCTTTAGAGACACTTCTTGTTGCATTAGGTTTCATTGTGAAGTATGAGAATACCTGCCATCATTTGTCTTCTACTCTGAAAAGAGACAGAAAAAATCATTGACCTTGAATGCCATTGAGCTGATGGATGCTCAAGGGATTATGACACTCACTGTTGTATTGACACACAGTGTGTGTGTGTGTGTGTGTGTGTGTGTGTGTGTGTGTGTGTGTGTGTGTGTGTGTGTGTATGCATGCGCACGTGCGTGCGTGCGTGTGTGTGTTTGTGGGGAGTATTTTTCCAGTCATGTTTGACAGTGCAGATGTGTATTCATCGGACTTAAAAAGGAATCTTAGTTATATGATAATAAGCATGAGTTATCTTGACCAGGCTCTTTAATGACCACTTCTGTCCTAACAGTATATCAAAGTGGTATGTTCTCACTCCATCTCCCCCTCAGTGTGAGACCAGCCCTACTGGGTATTGCCACCAGTCACCTTGACCTTGAGATTCTGGATTGTCTGGAGCAGCAGGGTTTTTTTCTGCCTGCAATCCCGTCAGTCCAGTCAGTCAGTCAGTCAGGCAGTCAGTCAGTCAGTCAGTCAGTCAGTAATGTAGGCAGTCAATCAGTTCACTAACCACTCGGACAGCTAATCATACAAATTAGATGGAGGTGATGGTAGCACTGATGCTTTTGTTTACAGCCCCTGTGAGAAAGCCTGTAGCCGTTTATGACCGCCTGCATCTGGAGACTGTAGGTCCTTGTTGGGGGGGGGAAGTGATTTGTTATGACAGCGACTAATGCAGAGCAGACGTCCTCCCCGCTGTCCCACGTCCGGAGGCCTGGCCGTACGTCCGGAGGCCTGGCCGTACGTCCGGAGGCTTGGCCGTACGTTCCGCCATGTTTTTGTCTGCAGTTGGACTATATTGAAACAGATATATTTCATATATGTATTTAAAGGCTGGTAAGTGTAGTGTAAATGCTGTAGGACATAGTGCTGTGTGGGAGGTTCAGTACCGGTATCATCGACGTCCAGCAATAGGAGGCACCCAAGACTGTATGTTGACAAATAGAACAGAAAATAATAGAATAGAATAGAAAAATAATAGAAAATTATCAAATAGAGTTTTTGGTTTCTTTTCAGCTGTACCCCAACAAACAGTACTTATATCATTAAGTTGATTTTTCAACTTTAATGAACACATTATAAGTTCTCTTCTTTAGAGTACATCTATGAATCCATGCTCTGATGTGGATCACTTCACCAATAGCGCCTGCTGGAGGAGAAAGATAAAGAGACTGACTAGTATTTTGGCTCCGTGTGACCAATGTGCTGAGCTCAGCCAATCCGGTCCAAATGGAGACGCAAGACCCATCTGTAACCTGTGGTGTCAAACAGCAGACACACCCGGAAGGCAAGATCAGCTTCCTATTAGCGCTATCCTATCATCTGTCAGTCAGCTGCTTGGTCTCAGTCAGCAAAGGGATTGTTCGGTCCCAATACTCAATGATACAAGATGAAGAGTGAAGAGTGAAGACCTTGGTGTAATGACTGGAGCTGAGGCCGGGGTGTATCGGTGAAGGACAGATCTTTTGTTAGCTGACTGTACACTTCTATGGGGGTTTTCCTAGACGGAGATCAGGGACTGTGAAGGTGCTTGGTTGTTGCTCCGAATCCGTTTCTTAGACGTGTACAATTCTTTTTTTCCAGACCTGCAAACTGAAGTAAGTTTACGTTTAGGCCTAAACGGTAGAAAAGGTTTGGACAGGACTTTATTGTGAGTGATGTTGTGAGTCAGAATTAGCCGTACACAAAACAAGGTACAAAAATCTAATCAAGATTTTTTTCCGGCGAAAATTACCCATTTTGCTATGATAAACAATTAAATCACACGAACTTTCCAATCGATACGGTTTCATCTAAAGCAGTTTATACATCAGAGCATTTGACCTTTCATGGGCCATTGTTCTACACACCTATAGCGACGCATGGCCTTAGATTAAGACAGTGAGGTCACACACGGTCTCATTCAGCCACAGTTACAGTCAGCAGTCTAAGCTGGAACAACCTCTCCTACTGTTTGAAACGAGCAGGAGGTATGCATGTATGCATGTTGTCACGTGGTGAGACTCATTGAAGCCCTTTGTTCTCCTCTGGGCTGTAAGTGAACTTTACCCATGTTATGTTTTCGGCTCGGCCATTAAGAGCGAATTAATAAATAGTAGTGCCGCTGCTTATTGTCTTAAACGCAGTGAGAGACTGGTCAGGAGGGGAGGATTATATATATTTTTTCCCCTCCCATTCAAATGTTGTGTTACACATTAGCCTACATGCCTAATGGGGGGGGGGGGGTCTGGTCAAAACATCTAATGGGCTTTTCCTGTGGTCTTAAGTGCTTTTCATTATGAAATCTGTTTTGACCAATAAGCTGTTATTACATATAATGGCATATCATACAAACCCTCTCTTTGCCATTTTAAAGCAGTCTCGCTCCTAGAAAAAGCTAAGTAGGTGCTATTTGCAAATGCACTGTATTTTGGTATGAGTGGGACTTCTTTTGTGTCAGTGACCCACATATTAGCGCTGACTCTCTCTCTTTACTCTAGATCTAGAGTCACACCTTAACCTGCATTAGCCTTACAAACAGAGGACAGCAGGCCCAGTGTAAGCGCTGTCAGAAGTTCAGGAGATGCCATGTGGTGTGTGTGCTGTAACGTCACACCTTAGAGTCTCACTTTTATTCTTTAGCGTTTGGATTGTCCTGATGTGGTTTTCATTTGTGCCTATGCATAGGATTTGACTGATTTGTATGTATTGATGATTATGTGTGTGTGTGTGTGTGTTTTTTGTTGTTGTTTCTAGTCTGTCCTATTGTGATTATTCTGCTCTGGTTTGTACAGCACTTTGGTCAATGTGAGTTGTTTTGAAATGTGCTTTAGAAATTTGACTTGACCTATATTATGCTTACAACTGAGGACAGTGTTGTCGGCTGTCAGGAGAACAGGAGATGCACAGTGTGTGTGTGTGTGTGTGTGTGTGTGCACGTGTGTGTGTGTGTGCATGGCGTAACAAGGCACTTGTTTCCTTTTTTCTTTTCAAAGCCGAACTACCTCCTCCCTACACAGCCATCGCCAGCCCGGACGCGAGCGGGGTGCCGGTCATTAACTGTCGCGTGTGCCAGTCGCTCATCAACCTGGACGGCAAGCTGCATCAACACGTGGTCAAGTGCACCGTCTGCAACGAGGCTACGGTAAGACGGGGCCGCTCTACCACCGGCTGTGGGCCCCTGCTAAGTGGCTAAGTGGCCCCTGGGCGGTTGTCTTGCGCCATGTCATATTCCTAATTATACATTTGGCTTTGGAGTCTTCATGGGTTGTTTGTTTTTCAGCCGTGGGACACTCCTCATCCGTGTCCATCGTTTTGTCCATCCGTGTCCCCCCCCCCCCCCCCGCTCTGTCAGTCAAGTCCTGCTGACTCCTCAGTTCCCTCCCTCAGCCTGTCCTAGCGCGGGAGACTGTCCAATCAGCAGATAGGTTTGAGTCGTGGTTCGTTGACCACACCAGCTGCATTGTGGGTACGTGCGTGTGCCGCCTCCGTGCCTCTCTCTACTGGACCGTACCGGCGTTTTTGAACTTCCTTGTTTTACGTTCGAAGTGCGTGAGGTTGTTCCGTTTAGTCTTCATTAAATCCAAACAGTCTGTCTCTTCCAATAGTGCTGCTTGTCATCGCCAAGATTTCAAAATGGCCACTCAAACAAAACCGGCGCCTTCAGTAGACCACAGTCCACTTCTCAGCCGTTCCTTTAAAAAAGTATGACACTTTCCTGATAGAAAAGGGATAAGTTACAAGATAACAAGATAACACAAGATACAGTGGGTCCTTTTTGACAAAGAGGGAGTCATTTCTCAAGCAGCCCGATAAGAAAAAATACAAATAAAATTGCTCTGTGACTGTCAGAAGTGCCTTCACATGGTGGCCCTGGCCTCCATGACTAAGTGCTGTAATAGACCTGTCAGTGGAGCTGGAGATGGATGGGTGGCTCCTTCAGTCACCAAGAGGAACAGGAGAAACCGGGGGGACCGGGGGAACGGGACAGGGGCTGTCTGCTACACACACAACATGGGAGGGCATGTGTCTCAGCAGAGTGCATGTGCTTAACCAACACTTATGAATTAGATGTGCAAGAACAAGTCCCTTTTTTTTTTTTTAGCTCTTGGTATGGTGATTGAAAAATTCTTTATTTTTTTTTTTTTTAGTATGGCAATTAAATAATCGTTTATGGGTTTTTTCAACATATTGGAGAAAAGATTAAAAGATTAAAAGTTTCTGTTTTGGAAAAGTACCTCTTACTAAAGCCGTGTGTTTGCGCTGGGAGTAATTAGAATGATATGAATTAGTCCCTTTACTCTTACATATATTGTGTGCTGTGTTCCACTGCCCCTCTAACGGTATACAAAACTGTATGTCAACAGGGTTTTATTTTGTATCTAATAAGATTGTAAATTATTTCCCAATAATTCAGCATTTTCAGCTGAGAAGGATCAAATTTTGAGTCAAGCCTTGTAGCAATAACCTTAAGTCAAAGCCTACAGCTTTAGAAAGAGTGGCTGTTGCACACTAAGCCAATCCATTTGAACCTGACAGTTGGGTTTTTATTAGTTACTGTTATTTTGTTTATAATCACACACACATCGGGTTATTGCATACGGAGTAGCAGATATGAAGGATTAGCATTATGAAGTCAGTCTGAATTTGTAAAACAACTAATAATTGTATTGGATTGAAAAAAAAAGAAACAAGAAAATAACAGACTAAGAATTATCATGTATTTATCATTATGAATGTTATTCTTTCAGCCTATCAAGAACCCCCCCACGGGTAAGAAGTATGTGAGGTGTCCCTGTAACTGCCTGCTCATCTGTAAAGACACGTCCAGAAGAATAGGATGTCCCCGACCCAACTGGTAGGTGGCACAGCGCAGGTCGACACAACGAAACCTTCCTGTGGTTTTCTCTCCCTCACCCTGTCAGCGTCCAAGTCTTTGTTGTGGAACATGATGTAAATCACTAATCTATGATGCCTGTTGTGGACAGAGTATAGAAGTGTTCAGGTTTTTTTTTTTTTAATTGTCTGATGCATTCTAATTGTAATCTATGCGGTTAATAAGTTCAGGCAGATAGGTAGTTTTTCATTTGTAATAAGCATTTATTTTGATGACTCTTATTTTGATGCCCCCCCCCCCCCTTTACAC